>OENT01000468.1:0-110994 GCA_900239685.1 Rotaria macrura | reverse complement strand
GCGGCAATGCTTACTTTTTGGAGCATCACGGAGCGGCAGCGGGTAAAATCAGATTTTTCTGAACTCATTGCGGCGCGGCAGCGGCACAGTACCAGCCGCGATGGACATCTCTGGTGCAGCTACAGAAAATTTCCATTGAAGAAGAAAAATCCTCTTGTTTCTTAGTTTTCAAATAAATGCAATATAAAACTTTATTTTTTGAATTAGTTTATTCCGAGCACTATTTATATATATCTCAACTCAATTTCACGAGTTGCGACGCATCAACTTCTTTCGTTCGTTTATTTTTCATATTTCAAACTTACGAGTTTTTCATGGAAATAGAGAATTTTACATCTATTCACGCCAGACTACGATGCTCACACAGTAACTGGTAAAAGAAATCGCAGTTTGCTGCGCATTTTCTAAAGATTTTCTTTTAGGCTTCTCAAACATGTTTCGATGAAACTTTCGTAGAAGAGAAATCTCAGCAAGTAAATACCGGTCAATTTTCAATTTTTCGGTGGCACAAGAAAATGGTAATAGTCTCTAATAAATAAATACATCATTCTAGAAATGTAATTGGTACGATCGGTATACTGCTCATTATACTAAACGGCGAACCAGTGGTATACCGTCGGCTTTTCCCCGGTCTGAATCACGAAGACAGCATCCACTAGATTTATAGAAGGTACTATAGGCTAATTTGGTAAGACACTTTGTTATTTATTCTTTTTTCGTTTGTTTGTTTTCGTTTCTCTTCTTTAATAGAATAATTAGAAACAAAATCGTTCACTCGTCCTAGTTGGCTTGATACTTATCTATACCGATTTCGGATCTTTTTTTGCATAATTTAATGAGACATTTTAACTCTCCGACATCTTGAAAGTCAAATTGATTTATATGTCAAAGGATAA
This sequence comes from Rotaria macrura, assembly GCA_900239685.1. Classification (NCBI taxonomy): domain Eukaryota; kingdom Metazoa; phylum Rotifera; class Eurotatoria; order Philodinida; family Philodinidae; genus Rotaria; species Rotaria macrura. The sequence goes on along the minus strand of OENT01000468.1, from coordinate 110,098 downwards.
GACGAAGGTATTGAAGTACAATAAGAAACTTTCTAATGTTAAAAGTACGGCAAGAATCCAGTGAATCCAAATAGAAATCCTACGAATACGAAATCAGCCTTTTCCTCTTGAAAGAACTTCACCTCATGCAGCCAAAGTCTAGAAGTACTTCAACTGATTATCATCTAGTTGTTCATAGATCAAACTTTTGAATTATTAAGTTAAAGAAATAAGGTGCTAGTTATACTAACAATGTATCAAACTTATGAATAGTTATGCTATGTTGTGGGATGTTTTTTGGGAAGTCCAAAACGTTTTTTTTTGTTCGTAGGCAAACAATTTTTTCTCGACAGTTCAATTCCACTCAAAAGCTCTAGAAAGATGTATGCATTGTTTTCAATAGAATTGTTAAATAAATCTCAATACTGAAATCAACTCGTGGTTGTTATCCAAATGAGAGTTTTCTCATGGATTTATATGCAAATGATGATCAAATACATTGATCTATACAGTGACGACTGATCATGAATTCTCAGAATTGAATACAGTTGAATAAAATATGCTTCAAAAAATAGTGGTAGTCAACGTACTGTTAAGGATATATTAAAAATATTTATTATTTAATGTTCATTAATCAATGAAAGAATATCTCGTGAAACTGCAATGCTGAATTTAGGATTTTTGAAGTGGAACAAGGACAATAGTGCATAGGATAAAATTGGAAAACACTCCAAGTTGAATTTCTAGAAAAGTATTTTAAGTCAAACCTCCAAGAATGGTGTGGATTAATTCTAAATGCTTGGCGATCGTTATTTATGATTATGACTTGATTCTCATTCAATCAAGTTGAACAAGTAGCATGCGTTTAGTGTGCAGGCATTCAAGCTAGAGTTTGTTCTGTATTGTAAAAATTTTTTCTATTCAAATTATCGATGAAAGTCACATTGGATCAGTGGCATATCCGTGTGTTTAACTATTTTTGAACAGCATCATTTGGATCGGTCTTAATGAATTTTCAAAATGTTGCTCTCGTTAAAAGAAATGATTCCATCCGTAGGTAATAGCAACGGAAGGAAATCATTTTACAACATAGGATATTCGATGCATTAGTTCGAATGTGTTCAACAGAAAGTATTAGTGAATTGAGATACGCATATATATGTCATAGAGTATTTTCGCCTATGAATTGTGCGAAATAATTATCTTGAATTGTCAATCATGCTAATATTCTGGTTTGTCTTGGATTTACTATGAAATTGCATTATCAATTATTCTTGCATCAGTTTTCCTTCTTCATTTGGCCAATTAACGAAGGATGTATAGATAAAATTTGCATCCTATTCATTTGTTTGACATTAATCGTCTATCAATTCTGTTTTAATTAGAAACGAAAATGTTTTTGTAGTGTATATCTTGTCCTTATTGTTGTGCTGATGTTGATTTGAAAACTTATGAAGTAGACACTCATATCTCTGTGTGAATAAAAAGTAAATACAGCAACTATTCGTATTAACGATTGTAAAGAATCATTAAGCATAACTTTCAGAAAATTGAGTTAATTGAACAAAATATGTACGTCCATATCTCCGATCGAACTAACAATGAATCGTTCTCGATCGATTGCCTTTCCGATTTCAAAGACAGTTCTTTCTCGCTTGCTCTTATTTGTTCAAAAAAAAAACAATGCATCTATTCTCTTTTTCTTTTTTTTATTCGTCGCCATCAATGTTTACATCGCCTATCATTTCCTCCTACAGATTTCGGTAGTCTTGTTTAAATCTCATTTCCATAACTACTTTGAAGCTATAAAAACGAAGATTCGTATTACAACTCCTTGCATTATATTTCTCTTAATAGATAAAGTCATCAGCAATTAGCTTGTTTGAAAAATTCATCATGTTCATTCCATCATCATTATCATCATCAGCAACAGCAGCAACTACAATAAAAATGAGTTGCTTCTACTTATTAATGGTAATATTCTTTCAATCATCTGTAAGTCACATTTCATATGAGAATTCATACTAAATTATATGTGTCTATATCAACATCATTTAGTGTGCTTTTGTTGTTGATTCCAACGAATTAACAAATAATCAATTCGATCAACGACTCGGATTAAGTTTACCTTCGCATTATGATCGTTATATTCGTACAACAAAATTTCCACGAATTGGTCGTTCATCATCGCCTAGTGAAGAGATTGCTTTCCTTCTAGATCCTAATACGAGTACTAGTAGTGAAGAAAACAATGATGAACATAACAATAATGATAATCAATGGAGATTGATCGACCAACGTAGTGTCTTTTTTCCACGTATTGGCAAACGGGCGTTTCATAATTTACTGTGGGCAAATAGTCGAACAAATCCACACCGTATGTTAGATGCTGAAGGTCGATATTATGTCGATGGTTATGATTATCATGTACATCGACCTCGGCCAGTTTCAGTGTCACGTTATCGAAGCAAACGAAATCTGCCAATGTGATTAGACAAACTAAGAACGATTAAATACTTAAATATATATAATAAATAAAAATACACACATATATATATTTTTATTTATGATTAGAAGATTCTTCCAATAAAAAAAGAATTTCCGATTGAAATCTGCTTGTTTGTATATTCAACTCTTATATTTATTTCATTTCAATCAAAGAGGTGAAACTTTCACTATTATTAACAAAGAGTACCAATTTAAAAATACACTATATCATAACTCGTTGAATTCCGTAATCAGAATCTATACGATGTGACGAGCTAAATCATCTCTCGATTGAATATAATTCAATATAGCATAATTAATTCAGAAGATTTCTGGAATATGTATATTTATATAGTCATATGAAAATAATCTTCTATTTGTATTCTAATTGTTAGCAATTCTAGAAAATATTTTATTATCATTTGCATAACGAAAGTCAATTATAAATCAAAATTAAAAACAAAACTACGTATAGACAAAATAATAGATCGTTGAATTTCGTCAAGTGATCATCGATCAATGCAAGTGTATCTGAAAATCATACACATACTTTTCAGTAGAAACTATCATCGAAAATTTTATCTTGAAGCAAAAGCTTGTGATATGAATAGCTTAAGAATATATATATATGGCATAGAGAATATTAAAAACTTGTGATTCGTCATCAGTTTTTACCACGCAAATATTTCTTCCATGAATCAACCGGGTCGGGTTCAAGATAATTGATACTAAAACCAGATGATTGAAATCACAAGAGAATAGATATTCTGCTGAACGCACGGGAATCTTGTTTATTGCATTAAGGCAATGCTGAATGAATCGTTTCAAAAGATGATTATCTCTTTGTTTATTGATTCAATACAATAGCCGAGATTTCGAATGTAAAACATTCTTCTTTATAGTGAAAAATTATATTCAAACGCAATAAACATAAAAATAGACTTTGCTCCTCTTCAAACAACTGTCAATTATATTCATGTTTCTATTTTTTTCTCGGTTAGATTCTATTTAATTCAAGTACAAACGAGAAAAGTAGACATTCTACAAACAAGTTGTACCGTCTTGTCTGAGACAATATCACATAGTCTTCAAAGGAAAAAAACCGAAACAATCTAGACATTTGAATATAACAGACAATAGTTAGAATATAAAAATTTATTGCTGATTCTCATGTTTATCAGTTAATTTGACATGTATGAAGAATTTTCTATTGTTGTAGCGTCGTTCATTGCTTGTGAGATGTTTTATTTGATTCATCAACGAAGAGAAAATTGAATCTCCAATCTTTTCTCAACTACCTTGCTATTTGAGAAGTCTTTTGTTATAACGGGAAATTTGTTCCATATCATACGATGTCTACCTTTGAAGTAATGGCGAGTGTTCATTAGAATAGCCTATCAATCTATTCAAGTACAAGGCAATAGGAAACATACAACAATCTAGGAGTTCGGATAGTTTAATGTGACTCTACGGCATTCTCATAACATAATAACTTGTAGAGCACTCAAGGTAGCAATGATTCTAGGTCAAAAATATTGGCAACTCATAATTTTCATCATGGTATGAATGAAGTGACAACATAGTTATCTTCTAGTTGAAAGTGTCTATATATTAAAATAACTTAATATAAAGTAAAGATATATTTTCTAATAGACAATCAATCAAACTAACGAATATGATATTGGTTCACACGATTTAAACAGAATCTCATATTGATTTCTCGTCATAGAATAAGTTTATTAGTAGAAATGTGAAATAATTACATGACCTCGTTTGATATCAATAGTTGAAATTCGTTTTTAATTTCTTTCAATCTTCATTGATTATCAGGAAAGCATGGAATTTTACGAAGCGTTAACACGTTTGGATCATGCATTTCAAAAGACACCGATGCAAGAGTCTTCAAAGAGAATGAGAGAAAGAGTGGGAGTAGAACCTCTTTGAACCCTTGTTAGTCTACGTTACTAATCGAAATTATCTTCTTTGATTTTAGCTTCTCAAGATTCTAAATGATGCACATCAGTTTAGTGCTTGAATGAAAACTTGCCTATAGTGCAAACCAGAATTTGTAAGTTAGTCAATTATTCATTTGTTCATGTAAAAAATTCAGTGGTTTCATCTTAATGATTCGATATCTTAACTTGTCTCATCTCATGTCGATTTTATCAATGATAACAGCGTTACCTTTAAAGAAGAAAGTATACCGTACAATTGTCTGAACAAGAGTCACAACTTTTGTCGACTATGATCGGTTGCTAATCGAAACGAGATGGAAAATCCAAAGATGCATACAACTTTAAAAGTCAACATTTTCTTAACTATATATTTGGATCGAAGAAAAATAATATATTTCCAATCGATCAATTGTTGTCTCTTTGACTATATGATTTGGAAGAATGTTTTCGGGTTCAAATATGTTTATTGTTCTTCTTGAAGGATCAACTTTTCAAAAAGCGAAGGAAATTAACACAAAACAAGGATATGAATATTGTGATAGAGAAAACTTCAAGATAATATTGGTCTGCTTGAAACTTTGCTTTAGATAGCACAGGATACATGTTAAATTTACAAATAACCTATATGATTTACGACTTGTCAGTTTATCAAAACAATATTTTATCTAGCTGATATAACCTATATCTTTCAGTCTATTGTAATGAAATGCATTACTTGATCAGGACTATCACAGAAGAATTTCAATCAGAATATGTTTCTTGGTAGAGTTTGATGACGACCATATAGTCAATATGATTGAAAATTTTATTTCTATGCAAAGATACATGAGCGCCCTCTTGCTTAACATCTTAGTTGGATAGAAAATGTCGAATGATAAAATGATTAAATTTCAGGTTCTGATGATTTTATGATGAAGCATACTTTACGTTTACATTTTCCTTCAATCATTGTCTCATATACCAGTACTTTGACCTTTGTTACATTTTATATTCGAAAAACAAATAAATATTATTTTCATACGAAATAAAGGTATTTACATAGAAATCGAATTCTCTTGGTTTATAGAATTTCAACGCTAATATGTTTATCTTGTAAATAGAAAAGTAATTATTTTGTCTCTAGTATGAAGAAAACGCAATCGTTCTGTTTCGAGAAATGGTAAACAACAGATGAATTGAACTGTCTTAGTAAAAAAATAATAATGAATCATGGTCCTTTTTATCATAGGATCGAAGGAAACGTAGATTTTTGCACAAAGAAAAATTCAATGATCTATGTTCATGATTAATTTTCTTTTACTTTTCAGAAAAATAATATCGATTTATATCACTCGTTTTTATTGGGATAGTTTTTAGATACATAATAATGTCCGACAGTATTATACGTGAGAAACCTGTATCATACGGATCAATTCGTCAAAGTAATATAGCTCAACATTAGACTATATTACATACTTATACATATATTTTTGTCTAGATGGTCATTCTCCATTAAAAATATTCACCCATGCAAAAATAACTATTACTGAAATATTTAAAAATATTGCTTCATATGTAAATGATTCAAATTTATATTTAAGTGGTATGTTTGTTTACTATAATTCGATTAGAATCTTCAATTTGTATTTTGTTCATATAGATGTAATAAAATATGATCAAAATTTAATAACTAATGATAAATATAAAGAAATACAACAATTAAAAGACAAAGTCAGTCGGATACTATCAATTATCTCACGTGATCATATGAAAGTTGTATTTTTTGGAAGGTTAAGTGAATGAAATTCACTATTTCGCATTTTAAAAAATTCATTTCATTTATAGAACAAGTAATGGAAAAAGTACAGTTATGAATGCTATGCTAAGAGAAAGAATATTACCTATCGGTATGGGACATACAACGAATTGTTTTCTTCAAGTATGAACTGAATTTCCAAAGATAGATATTCGATTAGTTAAGCAAACGATTTCCTTTCTGATTTCAGATTGAAGGAACGGATAAATTCGAAGCATCAGTACTCATACCAGGATCAGACGAACCAAAAAGTGTAAATGTAAGAAAAAAAAATACATACTAAGTGTTCATGAGCCGCTCAAACTATAGGCATTATTAAACCGTGTTTATTGTAAAGTTGGAAACAATTGAGAATAGAGAATTGATCTTGTATATTCGACTTAATGATAACAATATAGATTTGCAAGCTTGTTGATCAGATGTTTTTAGTTTTAATTCTTACTAACTTGAGCCGACTACTACTATTAACAACGAGAGTCATGCTTCTTAGTCCTACAGACAACTGTGAAGGGCATAAGTATTCACATCTCGATAGGGAAAAAGTGGAATGTTGAAACCTCTGTATTGTTAGCAATACTTTTTTAATCCGTATTCATTAATCATTTAATTTAACTTGGTTTATTTTTCATGTCGCAAGTATAAATAAATATCCTGATGTTGACTTGAATTCAGTAATTTTTAAATTGAGTGGGCAATATTAAACTTTAGGGATTAACATTTGAATAAAATTCAATCATATCATAAGGTTCATCTATTCGTGAGTTAGAAGAATACTTGATCTTTCTTGAGTTTTGATACTTCAATCAACCTAAACCTGTTTCTTACACTGCTCATAAATATATTTTCCAATGATGACGGTGCGTACTGTGTAAACAAAATAATGCTAAAGTTTTACAACGAATTATGTGCAACATGATGTTTATGACAATATATATATTGTTCTACTTTTAGAGCCTAAGCACTATCGGTAATGCTTTATCAAAAGGAAAACTTGATTCGGATTCATTAGTGAAAATTTTGTGGCCCAAAGAAAAATGTCGTCTCATACGAGACGATGTCGTTCTAGTCGATAGGTAACGTTTATTTAAATCTCTTCGCAAAACGTGTATTTCTCTTTTAAATTGAGTAAGTGATGTAAATTTATCTAACGAAGAGAATGAATGAGGAAAAGAAATCTCTCCCAAGCTATAATTTTGATTTATGTTGTTTGTTGCCGTTAACAAACGGAAGACAAACATTTCTAGAACAGATACAGCGCGATAGACGAAGCTGTCAATATTATGGTAAAATGGTCTATTTCAATGCCAAACTGCAGAAAACTTATCGATGAAAGATAATTGAATGTTTCATTTCTTTCAGCTTTAGAATCAAGATAATTTTTTATCCATTGTATCTATTAGATTCATGTATCTGCAGCAAAGAGAACGCTGAAATTGATAGTTTAAATTTGTTCTGCATTCGAATTCCTATTTTTATCTTACATGTTATCAATCTGGCATGATAAATGTCGTTCCATACTGTCGTATGATTATCGACATTGGTGATAATTATGGATAAATGATCATAGCGTACGATCAATGTATCTATATCGTTAATTTCTTCAAAAATTATTTCGATTATTTAAAATACTTCCATGCAGACGAATTTCTGAAAACGAGCTAACCTTGCTGACACATGGCATTTGATATCATATCAGCTGGAAAGAGGCACTATTTTCTATTATACGAAACTGTTTTTACTGATCATTTGCATATATCTATGTGCTCATGTTTCCACAAAGCAGATGTGGTATTTTTTGTCTTTTTGACTCAAGTCTATTTGCGTGAAGATTGTTCTTGTTCAACATTGCACACTAGCCAAATGATACGATATCATTTTAACTTCGTAGTATTGGCAAGAATATTGACACACAAATTGTAGAATACTCGTAATTTAATTAGATGAACGTTGATTTCAAGTAAATAAAAAGAACTTAATCTCCCTGATTATGAACATTGTTCTTTAGCAAAAGAAAAAACATTTTCACAAAAAGAGAATCATGCTAAGAAAAAAAGAGACATAAATTTAATGAGATCCAAACTGTATGTCATCAAGTGTTGAAATAGATAACAAGTCTGTAAAACTGGTCGGTTAAAAATCGCTTTTGAGCTGATTGATTGAAAATCTGTTTAGCTAGCCAATATATTGTTGCATCGTCTTCAATGTCGAAAAGTTTTCTATGCGTATCGACGCACATATGATTGAAGGACACAATCATTGTACAATTATTTCCAGAAAAGAAAAATATCTATAACTCGAGTTCCACTCAATCGATTTCGATCATGTTTTTGTTTTTCTTGGTTAACGGTACCGATGCACTTCTGATAAAATCAAGTTTTTAGCTGGGTTAGTTCACAAGAAATCATAGCAATAATATCAAATAGCTAGTTTCCAATGGCACGTGCTGGAATAAAATCATGTTTTTATTCTATTGCAAAATGTTTTTAAATTATTTTGTCAGTTGGAATTGAAACACTTCTGATTTTGCCTAGAGGGACATTAGTACTATTGACATTTTTTCTCAAGAAAACTTCATTCGAACAGAATTAATTGAGTATGAAAGAGAAATCGGGGCAAAATATTTTGGCAATTTTAAGAAGTTGTTTGTTCCAGTTCGATGAAAGCTTAACCCTTGGTAAACAAAATCGGACCCCTTAATTTTACTTCATACAATAGAGTAATATTTCATGAAATCAAGTAAAACTCTTTCTATGAACAACGTATACAAAAATTGAGCTACGATATCGTGAATTTTCACCACAGTACAGGCAAGTGTTGGGAAAATTTTATTTTCATATACATTCGACATTGCTCACATATATAGTACCATTTTATCAACTTAATACTTGAAAGAACAATAAAAGTAGTTATTTTAAAATTTTAACCTGTGAATTTTCTGTTGTTACCAGCACGTTTGATCCCATTAGCGGAATCGAACTGGTCCCAGCACTAATGGCATCAATTCTCTTTTCAAAGAAATAAATTTCAAGGACTTGAAAAAATAATCAATCGCTAACAAACATTCCTTTTTCATGATAATCTAGTCCTAATAAGAATTTAGTTATTTCGAAACAGAAGCAGTCAAAAGTAATAATGGAATTCACTTAACAGGTTCGCATGCAAAAATGTTCTCAAGTTTCAATTATAATGAATAACACTTCTTTTTAACGATCATGCGAATGAACATGGCAAGAGTGACTTACTTCAACCGATGATGATTTCATAGCAGGCTGAATACTGTCATGTTTCACTCAACTATTGATTCCTTTCGTCAAATACAATCAAAGATATGATAACGGATATGTTTATTACGTTATCATTTGAAAATAAAATTCATGCTCGTATAGATATGGCTTAATGAAAATATCTTCACAAACGTTGTTTTCTCAATTTCAGTGGACTTTTATTATTGACCGATATATCTGAAGGAATGGTCACCTAAAAACTATCGTGAGGCCTGGAGTTCTTATTAAAGTTTGGCTATCTATAACTTACAAATTGCATATTTCCAAGACAATTTTTTCATAAGCTTCTAGATCGCTAATGCTAACTATTCTCCCACATTTCTATGCATGAAGTCGTATGTTGGAAAGTAACGAGAAAGATTTCATCTGATCAAGATAGGGACACCTTCGTTCGAATAATATTTTATATGTGAAAATTTAACTGATTGATAGAAAATTAACAAAATTTTTATTTCGTACAATATATTGATAAACTGTAATTTTGTTTTTAGTCCTGGCATTGATGTTTCCACTAATCTTGATCAATGGATCGAAACTTATTGTTTAGATGCTGATGTATTCGTTCTTGTTGTATCCGCTGAAGCGACAATAGCAGGAGCTGTAAGTTCTCGAAGATAACACTGTTTTTCTTGAAAAAGAAAATGAATTTAATTTTAGGAAAAGAAATTTTTACATAATGTTGCCAAACATGTATCAAATCCGAACATATTTATTTTAATGAATCGTTGGGATGCAACTGAAAATGAACCTGAACAAGTCGAATCGGTAAATAAATCGTTTCTTTTTTCAACTTATTCTTTCGAAATCTGATTTTTCACTTATTATCTAGGTGAAACAACAACATCTTGAACGAGGCTTAGAATTTCTATGTGATGAATTGAATCTCTACGAACGAAAAGAAGCTGCCGAACATCGACTCTTTTTTATTTCCGCACGTGAAGCCTTGTTAAATCGAAGTATTGATTTAAGCACTTCAACGAGAAGTGGATTCAGTAAAGGTTTGTTGAATTTAAAATCAAATATAATGATTCGAATTTTCTTATTCTAGCATACAAAGAACGTCTTTCTGAATTCTATAAATTTGAACATGAATTTGAAAGATGTATATCAAAATCTGCTATTAAAACTAAATTTGAACAACACACAAATCGCGGGAAAGAAATTCTCACTTCATTAAGCGAAACAATATCCAATATTATTAATAAATCACAGGCAACTAAAGAAGAAGCGAGTGAAAAATTAACTCAAATGGAAGAAAAAAATAATTATCTCGAACATGAATTAATATCAATCACTGATTTAGCTAAAGAAAAAATACGATATGTATCCGAAGATGTATATAAAAGAGTCGCACAAACTTTAAATGATGAAATTAAACGGTAAGCTGATATGTTGCAAAATTTTTAAGAATTAATAGTAGAAAGTTTTCTAGTGCACGAATTATTTTCAAACTGTGACGCTAGTTTACTTCTAAGAATTTCCTTCGAAGTGCAACGTAAATAAATAAAAATAAGTTCAACTACATATGTTAGACTATTTATAAGAAAAGCTTAATCAATACTCTTGATCCTTTTGTGATTAATAAATTTTTATAATCGAAATGTAAAAACAATCAATCAGCATACTACCAGTGTGCCCATATCTAATAACCATTACGACTGATCTTTTTTACGTTTGCAACGATGTAATCAGATAAAAATTCATAATTCATGTACTTCCTACAGAGAAATGAACCGAATGGTTTCATTGTTTCCACTTAATCATCACTTCCTACTATGCATGTTCATGCCTTTGAGTTTTGATTTTTCAGTTATTTCCATGCATTGTTTACTAAACTTCTTCTAGTTCAGTTTTATTTGAAAAGAAAAAACACTTTCAAACCATCTACATCAGCAACGCTTATCGTATAGTTTCAGATAGAAATCAATTGAGCACTGTTGTCACAGACACTTCAATAATCTATGGCAGTGTGTAGTTACGTAGTAATTTTGTTCATTAAAAAATAGTTGCATCAGATTGACAAAGCTGAATGCGGTTAGAATTTCTTACGCACCGCGGCGGTAAATCGCAAATCGTGTCTAAATTTCGAGTCTCATCATGCATATTTTTACGAATAACTTTGAAATGATTGAAATGCGATAGGTCACTGTAAAAAGAAAATCTCTCTTATTCATCTGTTTTTCAAAATAGAATCGTTCTTGCTATGTTCGATAGTATCCGATAAAAACATATTAACAGCATTTTGTCGATCATGAAAAATTCGAATAGTAAAGTATTGAAATTAAATTTTGAACTGATTGAGTATAAGACTGCAACACATCTCATGTTTGATTTTTTTAAACAAAAATCACAATTTTGTTTATTCGAGCTTTCGATAAGATACACTTATCATACCATCAGGAACAATAGAAGAAATAGAACATTTACGAGAAAAATTGACGGTCGGCAGAAAAATTATTGCAGTCGAATTGAAAATTACGTTTATCGAGAAAGAGATTATACATGAAATTCGTAGTCATAATTGTTCAATTTAATTTTAAGGAATATGATGTAACTCAAAAAAGAAAAAGTTTAATTAAATCAACCGTCAACAGTTAACAGTCAGTTATTCGCCCTAATACGTCAATGTTTTGTTTTATCTGAATATAATAAGTTGAGTGACGCATGAATTGATTGTAACGGAGATCAACACCTCCGGTAAGACGCTCGTACGCGAGTCAAACGATTAATTATACAGTTGCTTTCTTTCTGATTTCAGTATTCTATTTGTAGTATACAAAGTATACCTGTCATTGTCACAGATTGATTTAATTGACATTGATTCTTTCTAACAATCGAAGTGAGCCTTGTTATTTAATTTTCATATGGCAGGTCTTGTGAATAAATTCAAGAACTTGTTGTATTTCTGAAATTCATTTTGAACTCCACTAATTATGATTCAAATGAATAGTGCGTATATCTATTTGAATCTGACCTCGGTCTTGTATATTATCGTATCTTTTTATGTAATGTAAAATTTTTAATATTTGACTAAAAGTTTGTTTTATCATAAAAATGAGAAAATCGAAATAACCGTTCGCTCAATAATAGTGACGTTTATGGATCATTCTTGATGTGATTTTGAACGGATTGGACTATATTAGAAAATTATCGTCGCAGTGAAGGTTTATATGGGTATAGATTTCAATCGTCTAATACAAAAGATAACTAATTCATTTTCTTTATTGTTTTCAGTTTAAGTTTTACAAAAGTCTGGACTATTTAAAGTATCCATTTTGTTTCTTTTTTTCCCTAGTCTTTACACATTAATCGAAGAATTCGATCGTCCATTTTCACCTGATCGTTATCAAATTCCACTCTATAAACAAGATTTACATCATTGGGTAGAAGAACGACTTGGCTCAAATTTACAGACTCGTCTTCACACCGTATTATATAATTCATTAGATATTGTTCACAGTGAAATAAAAGAACGTATCAAATCCACCCTATCCACAGTTGAACGTATATTACTTGTCGACTCAGTCGTGCCACGTTCCGATTTTGCTATATCATATCGTTTGGATTGTTCAAATCTTTGTTCCGATTTTTGTGAAGATATTCAATTTAAATTTTCATTAGGTTTAACATCACTATGGAAACATTTTGTTCAAAATCAAAATAAACTAGAATATACATCATCATCACTATTGAATTCTACAAATGATCTATTGACGACAGCAAATAATATATCAGCTTTGAAAACATCAACATCTAGTCTAGTTGCACTAGGTATCTCAGCATTGGTGTGGCGTAGTATTGGATGGAAAATGATGGGCATTGCAGCTAGTGTTTACGGTGGTTTCTATCTTTACGAAAGATTGAGATGGACAAAAAAAGCACAAGAACGTGCATTCAAACGTCAATATGCGGATTATGCATCAGCAAAAATGAAACTAATCGTCGATTTAACATCGGGTAATGCAAGTGCACAAGTACAACAAGAATTATCGATGTATTTTGCTCGGACTATACGCTACGTTGCTTTGGAAAAAGATGACACTATTGATACTATACAAGAACTCAAAAATCATATCAATCATTTACAATCACATACTGAAAAAGGAAAAAAGATTAGAAAACAAGTCGATAAAATTGATCACGAACTTGATGAATTTTCGAAACAATATTTATCAGTTGATTCAACAAACCTTACAAATTAATTATTTATATATACAATATGTTTCAGTTTTTCATGTCAACATTTCTTTTCTTTTCGTTTTTTTAATACTTTTTTTTACATCCGTATGTGTAGTCTCGTTTTCGACCGATTATTTTCTCATGTTCTCTTTTTTCAAGCAATAAAAAAAATGAACCATGTGATCCACTAGATATGATGCTATAAAAACTACATGAAAATCTCATTATTCTCCGAGCATTGTTAATATACTGAATAAACAAGAAGATTTTAAAGATTAATTCATCCTTTCTCAACACATACTCGTTATTCTTTATTGACTAATATTGAAATGTACAATTCTAAAGAACGTAGAAGAATTGAGTTCACCGATACGTGATGGAATCAAATTTTATTCGTAGACATTTGCCTCAAGCGTTGAAATTCTTCTCTAGAAAGGCATAGACTGCCGATAGCCACATTGTCTAGATCTCAAATTGATAAACTAATCCGGAAAGTTTTCTCGTAGAAATTTTCTAATTTTATTTGAACAAGATTGTTAATTAATTTCGGCATAAGAGCACCCTAAGTATTTTTCACGGACAAAAGTATCTATCTTTAACGTATGCATAGAATATTCCCATCGTTCTGTGAAATATTCACATAAGCCAATACATACATATATATATGCATGTCTGCTTGTTCTTTATCATCGCCTCAAGATATTCTTGATCTTTCTGAATTCCACGAGCGCCCATAGTTTCTTTATTATTCAAGCGTTATTTAACTTGGTATTTATCTTAATTTCTCGAAAAGTTCTCAAAACATTTGAATACGCGAAAGATTCTGGGAACAAGACAAAGTAATAAACAGAACTACACATAAATATATAAATAACACTTCCATTTGTGATCTAATTTATGTTGCATTGTAGTGCTATGTAGCTACTTCTTAATCGACTATTGCAGAGAAGATTAGAAGCGAAGATGTTAAAATCACATACAGAGTCTCTATGCATTTATTGGTAGAAAATCACAGGCTACACATAGGACAGTGAATCATTTGCGTTAAGAAAATTTTCAAGGAAGTGAAACAGAGAAACGAGAAAAATCTCAATGTAAGTTATTTGTATAAGATAAATAAGAATACGATTATACCTAGTATGACTGTTTGGTTTTATACGTCCTATCGATTTTCTGACAGTTGAATTAGAAAAATTTATTGTAAACTTCGATTGACGTATCTATCGAAGTAAGGAACTCTGAATGATGATTAGTTAACTTTTCCAACGATGAAAAGTTTTTCTCCGACGAGAAAATAAGAATTTTGTTTAGCAGAATTATTTGATCAGTAGAAATACTGCGCCGATTCTTTGCTAGAGGTTCTTCTTGCTTATCGATACTTGCTTTTCGTTTTCTTTTCTATTTTTTTTCCTATCTAATATACATCACGATTATGGAATTTTTCTCTTCTGACTACTATGATTCAGAATGACTCAGCCCTCACTATTATGTGCATTACATATGATTTGAGAAATAATCATTCTTTGGCAAAATCAGAATTTTCTGAACGACATAATCGATGTGAGATTGAGTTTCAGATATATGCTGCCCAAAAACAAAAGAACATTCAAACTAACAACAGATAACTTATTTCTTTCGAGTATTGATCAGAAGCGATGAGTTCTTTAGAGTTAAACAAGCATTTCATCGTTGATTGAGTACAACAACTTTTAAACAAAATAAGGAATCGAAACATTTCTTCAACAATTGCAATTACAAAGTGTATTTGACAAATAAATATAATCCTTCTCATGATAGAAGGTATTAACAATATCAATGCCACTCAAATTCGTATGACATTGTCAATGTTGAAACTGTCAATACTTATCAGTGTATTATTAATGAGTAGTAGTCCATTCAAATTATTATCGTCGACGAATCTCCTAAACTCATTACTTTTCCCACATAGCATCAGTGACTATGATATCTGTAGAATCTTTTTTCTGAAACAAAACCGAGCGTTGACGCTTTCATTTCTATTAGTTTTTACCGAGATTTTCAATCTTATGAACTATGTCAAGAGGTGGTATACTATTTCAAGCCGAACTACAATTAACTGCTGGAAAATCCAAGCTCTATTTTTCCACTGTACGTCATGCGTTTTCTATCCACGAATAAGAATAGTTCTATCATAGAATTTTATTACTATGTTGACTTTTATTTCTTTATTTAGCGTTCTTTTTTCCTTCTTTATCATCAATGATCGCGACTTATTTTTCATCGTCTTTTTTTTCTGTCGACGTGCTACTCAGTAAATGACTCATGCGTTTGCGCAACTCCAACGTAAGGCAAGGCAGAAACATTGTTTTTCTCCCTCACTCTTCTTCCGTGCTCTATCACACATTCGTTTATGTTGTTGGAGTGAGAAAGTCGACTTTACAGCCCAAGCATAGACTCGTTTTTTAGTACAATTCGTATCATATTCGAAACCCAGTATTTTTAGATATTCATTATGTATTTTGGATCGAAATACGTTTATAAATATTCGAATTCATCAGATGAATCCGTTTCTGATGATGACGCTGAAGTTTCCAGAGTTGACGAGCTTCCAGATGGACAACCAAAGCCAAGGTAATACATATAGTTACATATAAAGTTAGTCGAGTAAATGAAACAATATTCCTCGAATTTCAGTGCAGCGATGCACGAAGACTCGTCAGCTGTAGCTACATCTGCTGTACGATCAGCAGTTCACAAACGGAAAAAACGCTTACGAAAAGCTGATACAAACGTGCTTAGTGTAAAATTTGATCGCTTACTTCAACCTGGTAATTATCAACATTGTTTTGTTTCTTCTATTTTCGGACATAATAATTATGAAATCATATTTTAATTATCTAGGTGAAATGCATGCTGGTGACCCAGTTCGCTGTGCTGAGTGTGGTGCTATGGCTTCACATTTAAGTAAAATTCAAAATCAAGAAAATGAAGAATCAAAATGGCAATGTGAATTTTGTCCAAAATTAAATATTGTTGATATTGAACAAACCGATTTACCTAAAAATGAAGATGCAACATATCTGATATCACCAGCGCCTGTCGTTCATGGCTCAGATATGACGGGTGTTGATGATTCAATCATTATTTTTGTAATTGATATAAGTGGTTCAATGTCATCGACAACATTAGTACAAGGTACATTCCATCTACCGAATGCACGTCTTGCACAAGAACGTGCTGCAGCAAATTTCGATGGTGCACGTATGATGCGCCAGCGTCATCAAACACATGTCTCACGTTTGCAAGGGGTACAAATGGCAGTCGATGCCAATTTAGACAAACTGGCAAAAGATACGCCAGCACGACGTGCTGCTTTACTGACATTCAATCATGAAATAACATATTACGGTTAGTTTGTAAATATCATTCGCGATTGAATCGTTCATTTCAAACACAAAGTCTAGGTGATGGCACACGAGATGAACCATTAGTAATTCGTGGTGATAAATTGAATAGTGCTGAAGATTTAATACGTGAAGCTGAACGAGAACTAAATAAAGAATTAAAACCCGTTTCACAAACAAAAACAAATCTTACTGAACGTGTTTATGATCTTGAAGAAGGTGGTCAAACAGCACTGGGTCCAGCTGTTATGTTCGCACTCAATATTGCATCACAAAGAAAAGGATCGAAACTTGTTATTTGCACAGATGGTAATGACATTATAAGATGATGTTTTTGCTGTATTAAATGAAGATTTGTTTAATTGTAGGCTTAGCAAATCGAGGTTTGGGAAATTTAGAAGTGGCACAAGACGAAAAAGCTGATGAAGCTGTTAAAATGCAAGCACTTTCAGATGGAAATCATTTTTATGCCGGAAGTAATATTGTTGATCTTATTTTCTTGCTATTATTTCTATTCTATTATGTTTTTATTTAGTAACCGAAACTGCAAGAGAAAAAGGTGTTAGCATTTCTGTTATTACACTTGCAGGTAATTGTTTTAAGCCTTGATTAATAGTAGTAGTAAAAGTTTAATGAACTTGAAGTTTTCTTTTGAATTATGTAGCGAAATTATTAAAAAATTATATAGTCGAGATATGACATATATAGTTATTCATGAGTCATATTTTACTGTAACCTTTCTCGAGACAATTTTCAATACGAAATAAATCATGTGCACTAGGTATAAAATTGAAACTATCTATTGATTTTTGCATGGTAACGAAAAAGTCTTCATTTGCTATTCCTGTTGTTTAGCACAATTTTTTTAATTTAGTCGACTATGTGTGATAAAGACTAAATCCCTATACTGTTCATCCATATATATATATATATATATATATATTTATTTATTTATTTATTTATTGACAAATAGGTACTGCTTGTTTACTTCCTGTCATTGGACAAATGGTAAAAGCTCATTTTTAATTTCTTTTTTCTCCTATGAATATTTCCTTATGATTAAATAGGCTGATGGTACGAGCGGCAACGTAACCATTGTTGATTTATTAAATATTCGTGATGAATTTGCATCAATACTTGAACAAAAAGTCATAGCAACAAATGTGGCAGCAACACTAATTGTTCATCGTGGTTTGTATATACGAGATCCTGATAATTCCGAAGGGAAACTTGATAAAATAAAACGTGATGTTGGTAACGTAACCAAACAAACCGAAGTATCATTTGAATTTGGTATTCGAAGTAAAGCAGGTTTGTTGATTTCATTCGCTTCGAAAAATGAACTTACAATTGAAATAAATTATAAATTTTTCTTCGTTTAGAAGTAAAAGAAAAGTATAACATCGATCTAGATCAAATTAAACAACTACCATTTCAAGTACAAGTTACTTACACAGCTGCCGATGGGAGTCAAGCATTACGTGTATTAACACAATCAAAAGAGACAACAGACAATCGAGATATAGCAGAAGTAAATGCTTATCGTGGTGTTATCGCTGATAATCATATTCGAAGTACAGCCACTCACATGATGTGAGTGTTGAAAAAAAAAACTACTAATTTGTTTTAGTTTCAAACATTATCTTTCTTCATTTCAGGATGTCATTTGATGATGAGGAAGAAGATGAAGATGCAGATCGTGTAGTCTCCAAGTGGTCAAAACCTATCATGCAAAAACAACGTTTGGCTTATATGGAAAATCTCAACAGAAAGAAAGTTAGCGACCATAATGATGGAGATGACGCATTTAATGAAAAGTAATCCTATTTCTGGCAACTTTTTGTTTTTATATATGTCAACATTCATTTTCTGTGTTGATTCTTTTTAGACGTTGGAAAAAGACAAGTACTGCATTGAATTCTCATGTTATGTCATCAAAAGAACGTCAAGCAGCTGCACCAAGATCATCGGCAGCCGCGAGTGAAAATCCCTCTTTATTTCAACGATTTTCACGTATTGTGACCGGTTCATCCAGTCAACCAAAAGCGATCAGTGAAACTACTGCAAGTGCAAAAAAAAGTTATGGTTTTGCAACAAAAAAACTTAATTTTTACACTGATAAAAACTCAGAAGATCTTTACAAATACAAAAATATGTCTTCAGATTATATGCGTTCGGCAAGTCCGACACGTGACGATGATGACTCAGATGATGAATCAAGAAATCGATCATCGGCAACGACCAGAAAAGATGACGATGACGATGATGATAATCATGGTGAAGGAAAATCACGGTTTTCTAAATCTGAACCAAAATCAAAAAAATAAACATAGTTATTAGTTACTTTTTTTGTGAACAAATATTTCCTTCATACAAAAACATATATCAATGATAATTTTTGATTATTAACCAAATATCATTTATTTTAATTGTATTTTAATACTCGAGAGATTCGATTTCTTCTGTATCTCATTAAATAATTTAATGTAATACAAATACAAGTCTTCTATGAATATCTACGAAATCATGAAAGCATTCAAGGTCAGCCATTATTGAGCTAGAAGTTAATTAGACAGGAACTCGATTGCAATACTTTGACCGTATAAATCACCAACTCTAGAAATAGAACCGATCAATTTGTTTTTTTCTTCGGAATAGTTTAGGGGAACGAATATAAAATGCTGGTATTTAATCTAGGTGGAAATGAACATTCTTCACATGTCGTAGGGTGATCATGATGTTCGGAATGTGTCTTAGAGTACCAACACAGTCAGATATGATTTTAAATTTAGAATCATATTAGATTCAAATCGCATTCTGTCATAGATTAGAGATTTACGTAGAGACTATTTTCTTCAAAAGTGGGCTGCATGAATGGAAAATCATTTTCAAAATCAAATATGTATTTTCATGTTACGGTGACAGCTACAGGAAAACCACAATTAATAACCAATTTGTACCGACGACTCATTCGATCGTCCTAGACCTCTAGTCTATTTAGAAAAAGCTATAAGTATAGGAGAATTTTATTGAACTAACTCAAGCTATGAAATTAAGAATAAAGTATTCTTCTTTGTTCATTATCTTATTATTATTTTTTGTCTATTTTCAAGTGTATCTGACTTCTGTCATTATGACCTTTATGGACGAGAAGAAATCGTATTTTTCAATAAGCTAGGAAAAACTTGGTTACGTTTTTGAATAGTTGCATACAATACAATTATTCTAAATAATCTTCTATATCAATGAACAAACTTCATTTCTGTTATTCGTCTTTTGCTATTAGTAAAAATAAGAATAATATGTAATTACACGGATTAAAGAAAAACAAAAATATAATTTTTTTCAATTCATTTGAATTTTCAAAAAGGCCGATAAAGATATTAGTCGATTGGATATTAATGCATGAAAATTTTTATCGATATTTCATCTATTGTCATGATTAAAATACGTTGTTTCCAATGCAATCTTGATTTAAATTATCATGACATGATTTCTTTTTTCATTGAATTAAAAATTTTCTCATGCCTAACAAACGATAAACTCAAACATTAATTTACAAAGTTTTTTCAATAAATTTCAAATGTTTTTGATAGTTCCTATGGATACTTTATGCTATTTACAAAAAAATTCCGAGATTTATACCTACGGAAGAAGTGTTACTCTTCATTTACTCGATATATTTCAATAATACATAGTCAACTATAGCAGTCAAAAACATTTGAGACATTTCAATGTCACAAATTATTTTATTGTTTTAGGAAACTGAGCTTTTGCAATAATGAAAAAAGTTGATAATTTCTTATGTTTCTCCCTCATGAATTGTGATGTTCGGTTAACTTTTCCCAGGCTTCACACAGCAATAAAAAGAAATCTTCACTAATAAAAATATGTATTGGCCAACGGACTGTACGTATGAAACCATGTTTGCCCGTTGTCTTCTATCAAATGCCATAGATCCAACATGAAGATATCTTGAAACATGAATCTAAAATCAAGTTTTCTCAACTTATTGAAATATATATTTCATAAAATTTCCGATATTTCTTTTTTTTTCAGAAACCATTCGGCAAGACTAGAGAGTGATGACTAGGTATGTACCGAGAAGTAAAATTTGGTTTTCCATTGTTTTGTAAAATTAATTCTTAATTTTGAAAACACACGATTGGCAAAGTTCTTGAAGTGCTTGATGTTGCAGAGGAAGTATTTCCCTACAAAATGAGAGGTGAGCGAGGCTGGTGTGACTTATGCTTCAAGTTTTATTTCAATTCTGTGAAAAGCTCTAAAACCGAGACTGATACCGAGACTCTCGGCTTCGCCTTTAGGGCTTCTGATAAAACTTCAATAAAACGTGACCCAGAAGTCGCATGAATCTCACCTACATCTTATTTTGTAGAAAAATTTTTGCTCTACAAGCATGAGAGCAACTTCAAGAAAAGTAGGTAAAAACCGAGAAATATTAGGTATACCTCTAGTCATGACTGTGACAATCGATCATGTGAAAGAGGACAATAAATAATATGAATTCATCATTACATTTAATATAGATCATTGACATTTAAATGTTACTCAAACGAAAGAATTTTGCATGAAAAAAAGAAATGATTGATCGACATTATGTTCCTGATAAGCACATCCAATCTATTCATCCTTTTTCCATACAGCAAAAATCCCATTCGAAAAAAATTCCCAAAATCTAATGTTGCATATCTTAACTACTTGACTGCTCATGAGAGAACAGATTCAACTGTCACATACCGTCTGATTCTGCATTCAATGAAAACGATTATTGATTTTATGACTCGTTTAATACGAGATTTCTATTTTTCTTTTCTACTTTGGTTAATATTTCAAATCATAAAAGTAAAATTTTTTCTTAGATATCATAACTTTCAATTATTTTCTGTTGACAAAGTCAATTCATGAACGAAAAATATGTTTGCATGTTGTCTAGTTGCTACTGTTGTGTGTCCGTTGCTTTTATTTTATTCTCATTGAATATTATTTTCATGTATTCACATTTATTTCCATAAAGTTATATTTGAGCAAGCAAGCAAGGATTATTTTCCCAGTGTTTTACATTTATAATATCAAGTTGCATTGTAAGAATATTTTGACATTGATCAAATCTGTTGAATATAAAAATCTTGTTTTCAATATTTATCACATCAGCAAATCATAAGACAGCACAAGACAAATACAATAATTGATTGCTTACTGATGCTCGTTAGAAAAATCAGATAGTTATGTACATTCTTCATGGATTCGAGAATGTTAGCATGTGTTTCTTACGACGGCATATCTATATATCTGCGCATGGAAATAGTTTTTACTGATGACTCTTTTCACTACGAATGTACTAATAAAGTAGAAACAAAGTAAAAGCCATTGTTCGTGTTAATATTTTATGAATACCAAGATACTTAAGCTTTCGTTTGAGAGGAAACCGTTACATCTCATCTTCTTTGGAACACAATAATAATTGATTTCACAATTTTTCAGCTAAAAATTTACATCGAAGTATATTTTAACGAGACCATCTTATTGTCAAAGTGTCAGATACTTTAATTACGTCTCTTCTGAAATAAGAAGATTAAACTTTGGCATTGTATTGGAACAGTATGAACGGCATGCCTCTACCATAGCCGTATTGTAGGATACAAGTAATTAAAAACTTTAAGCCTTTTTCTTTTCACAAATCATGCTCGTTATTACGTGACTGAATGAAAAGTTTCAAATCAAAAATGAGAGTTACTGATATTTTTGACGAGTTTCTAACATTATTTTATAACAGAAATGTTTGAATAATAATATTAATAATAATAATGAGTTACTCGTATGAATTCAATTCAAAATATTCACAACGAGTATAGTGTACATGTTCGTGGACTCAAAAGCATTTCACCATTGTGAATCGTTCTCCTATTCGTTTCTATTCGTTGAGAACTATGAATTCAAACAATGTCCGATAGTTAAAAGATATTTCCTCGTCACTGATTTCAAATCTAGTTAAGAACGTAAAGAAAACTGTCAAATATGTTACTATTAATCAGATTATGACATCAACTTTACATAATTTAGAACGCGTTTTCAACAAATTTGCCACAGTCAATTACTATAAATCAATATGAAGAAATATTTTCAAATAAAATGTCTTTCCTATCATTGGCAAGTAATATATATATATATATATCTTCCAGTAAAATCATTCAAAGTTTCCATCAACGCACAACAACTACAAGAACAATTATTTCAAGGAAGCAATTTTTTCTTTTAGTATTTTTCCTCGAATGTAATAAATATATTAGTATTCATTTCTGTTATACATGAAAATGAATTACATCGAAGAGAGAGAGAGAGAGAAGCAGGTCGATTCAATAATTACAATGAATGCAATTTCTTTTTGTTTACTTGATATCTATATTTTTGTAAACGTCATATAAATCATCTGTTTTTAATAGTTCAATATTGAATGAAGAAATAGATCAATATAATATTATTATTTTAATATGTGTAAAAAAAAGTCTCCCTGATGCATACCAAATGGATTTTAACAATAAGTGACGAACAGAAAAAACATGTTGTTATTGATTAAAACCAAATTAAATCTACTGATTTCTCCGGCAATATTGTTAGTTTTTCTTTTCTTCAATAAAATAGTATCAAGTCAATAGATACTTTATTCATGTCGTTTGTCGGAATATATAAAATAGATCGAATCGAAAACAGAATAAAAAGTTCTATTCAATCAACGATTGACTTTCTTCTTTTGATTTCTCGTTTTTTTTCTTCTTTTTCTCCAACATAACATCTATCAACTACTTACATTAATCGATTGAAAACGGATAAAAACTGAATTAAATAGATACGAATTTTCTATTACAAACGATAACAGTACGATGATCGATCGTAGTAAAATCTATTGAGTAGTTTCAGAACATTTTTGTTTGTTTATCATGAATACATACACATAGACCTGTATTATTAACATAGAAAAACAACGCTAGATATCATCTGTGTATGTTTCTCGACAGAAAAACAGATAAATCTTTATTCCATGATTTTCTCACAAAATACATTATCCAAACAACAGATAAACATGTGTACATCTTGAAAATAGTTAACTTATTTCTATCAGACTTCTCTATCTGTCACTCGACATAAGAACATGATAGATATATATGTATTGACAAAGACACTTTGACAATTTATATATATATATATATTAATATATAAACTTGTTTTTTATTTTGACAATGAAATGCAATGCATACATAGTGAATGAGGGTGACATTTTCCGAGAAAGTCGAGCATTACTAATACGATAGTGAATAAGCAATCGTTTATCAACTGTGTAGCTCGTTTCTTTTCTTTGCTCTGTATCTACATCATTTTTTGAAGAAAGAACAACGAGCACACTCATCATCATTATCATTTGGTTTACGCTAAACACTGCAAGCGCTGACGCGGTCTCGCTTTGTCGTCAAAAAAGAAAACGAGAGAGAGAGAGAGAGAGACAGAGAGACAGAGCCAGAGACAGAAAGAAAAGAAAAAGAACGAGACGAAGAAGACAAGGACCCTAAAGACAAACGTCGCTGCTACTGCTGTCCAAAATATGACAAGAAACGGCAACGAATGTAAGGAAAAAACGACGTTTTTTCTAGCGTCACCGTCGTCGAAGAACAGGAGTTGTAGTATAAGCAAGAGACTATCGTCGGTTCCGACCAAAGCATTCGCACGCTCATCAGAGAGAGAATATATATATATATATATAAGAAAAAAAGAAAAGCAAAAGGAAAATGCACAGAACATGAAGAAAAAGAAACCGAAGAATAGTGGTAGAAGAAAGAGATGTTTCTAGTACTGGTTTCCTACTAGAGACCGAGCTTTCTGTCGATGCGAACATGAAATCTACATTTATGTTTATATGTGGTAGTGTATCGACTTGAGTCGCTGTCGTCTAAAGGAAACGACCGTGCGCTCGGGCTGAAGAATTCCGGTGAGAATTAGAACATATGCGCCAGAAAGTGCGAAAAAATTGCCCCTCCGTCTTTCATTGCTCTCTCTCTCCCTCTCCCTCTACTCTTGTCTAAAGACAGGCGTGCGCACACATATTTCACTGCATGCTTGTCAATAAATTTAGATAGCGGTGTATAGTAGAACATAATAGACAGATCGACAGAATGTTTATGTCTGCATGTGAAAAACAATATAAAACGATACTTCTTCCTGTGTCCTTCAGTTACATCTCTACAAAAAAATAGTGCAGAAAAAGAAAAAAAAAAGAAATTTTAGTGTGTGTGAAAAATCAAGCGTAGAAAATGAGAAGAGTTTAAAATAAATGAGAAAAAGAAAACTAACGCATCATATATATATATATAGTGTATATATATATATATATATATATTAATCCTTCTTTTTTATATTAATAAGAATTACAACATCAAAATGGACATCTAATCATTTGTGGTAAGTTTTGATTATATTATAAACATACAACGATAATATATTTATAGACAAACAAATAAATAGGAACCGAGAGATAGATAGTTCATTATTATTACATATGTCTGCAGACATCTACATCTTCATCACTGTCTTAGACTTTAGTAGATCTTCAGGATTAACATTAATTGATTTAGTTTTCTTCTGCACTTTTATTACCAACATTTGTTCTATTATTTTACATATATAATCATTAAATTCATGTTATTGATTATGTCATATCTACTAACCGATATATTTCTTATGTATCTTTATTCTTTCTATCTAACGGTCGGTCATTGATTGCTTGTGAACATGTCTTCTCAATTGATGAAACCTATCGTATGTAATGAGAATATCCTTCCCTACTCGTGACAAACGAAGACAATCCAATCAAAGAAAAGAAAACGTGTTATCTATGAGTAATTTAATGAGTTCTTTTACAATGTGTAAGTTAGTTATGTATTCTTTAGACATAAGAATAAGTCTAAAGATCAGTCAAACTCGTCAAAATTGCATACAATTCAATGGTTATATTTTTGAGAACGAGGAACCAAGTGAATGCCAAAAAACAAATGATCAATTATAAAAGCAAGCTTGCGAACGCGCAAGTCGACTTGCGTTCGGTCGACAGTCGAGAAGAAGAAGAAGAAAAAATAAGAGAAAAGAAGAAAAAGACAGAACAGATTTAGTCTTTGAGACAATGATGACGACAATGACATTGAGTAGTCTCGTATTATTATGTAGCTTAAATAGAATAGTCCATAAGATAGAAAGATCGATACAATAACGTCAAACACATAAAACAATCTGGATAGTCTAATTAAATAACCATAAAGATCTACGGTACGTAAATTCATGTCATAAGCACAGCTAGATTCTCTAAACTATAATAGATATTTATATATTGGGTCATGTTTTATAAACATGCCAATAATAAACTGCATGTAAAATTATTTATTATGATTATGTTTATCCATCGATCTATTTTAATAAATGTTGTTTTCTTTCTTTTTTGCTTCCTTTTATTTTTGTTAATTAAATCGATTTTTCTTTTAGTCTAAGAATCTTATCATGAAATAAAAAGATTACTATTACTATTATTATTTTTTTTCCCTTAATCGTCTTATATTTAATTTAACAAAATCATATTTATTATCATAACATGTTCAATTCAAAATCTAAACAATCAGTTTTTCATAGCATATCAATTTATTCATACATAACATTAGTTATTGTTGTATCTATCATTAGTTTTTGGATCTTTTTTCATACGAAAAATTCTCATATATCTATAAATCACCGTCTAAAGCGGCAAACTTCAACGATTAATGATAAGCAACATTATACCAATATGCTACGTCGAATATTATTACATCGAACAAGTTCGTCTGTGTTAACTGATTGTACAATAAACATGGCATTAGATGGAATTTATCGATTACCATTAGACAATTCCTTATCGGCGCAAATTATTCTTTTAATTGAACAAACATTTCAAGATGAAATCGTTGCATTAAAACGAACAATGAAAAAAATTCGCATGAAATTAAATCAATCATCGAATTATATAAGTGAAGATCTCTTGGAAAAATTTCGTAATGATTTTAGTCTTGATATACGCATATTATTAGCTAGTTATATACAAATAAAAGAGATCGATATAAGAATTTTATCATACGATAATGCTGGATCATATTTAATCAAATATTCACGTTTGAATAATTCCATAGTCAATATAATCGATTACGAAAAAGTCAATGATGACTTTATGAAACAAGACACTATCTTACAAAGTTTTACAATGTCAAATGTACGTGAAACAATGAATAATGATCCACAACGTACACTATCTACAAATGGTTGGTGGCTTGGGCCTGTTTTATGTGAGAAGAATAAAAATGAAACTTATATTATGGCTCATATTTCTCCTTTAACAAATCAGTAAGAAAAAAAAAGAAACTCATTAAAGCAAACAAATTCGATTAATATTTATTGATTTGTTGTTTCGTTCTAGTTACTTATTTGTTACTTATTTTAACATATCGTCAATTGATATTAATCAATGTGCGAATAATGATGTACCTTTCGGTGGTACACATAAATGTCCAAGTACTATGAAGGTTGTTAATTAGATTCTTTTCGTCTCGATTTTGTTTTCTTCATTTGATTTGTTTTCTTCTATTATTAGTGTTATCATCAGAGTGGACAAGGTTTTACATTAGGCGCATATGAATGTTTCTGTAAAGGTCCACATGGTAACACAACAATAAGTATTAATGGACAGGAACTAGAATGGAATGACACTATTGACGAAACGTCATTATTAACAAGAATGAATACATGTGAATGTAATCCACATTTATGTTTAGTCAAATATAATCGTTTTTTACGTACAATTATCATATTTATTCAATCTATATTCATTGTTTTTGTTGCTATACTTGCTGCTATTGTATTTCAACGACGTAAAATTAAAATCATTAAACATTCAATGTGGATTTTACTTGAATTGGTTCTTTTCGGAGCTGCACTACTCTACGCATCTGTAAGAAGAAGAAAAAGAAGAAGAAGAAAAAAATAGAATCTTAATGATTTTTGCTTCGACTATTTACTTCGATTTTTTTTTATTCTAATCCTATTTAGGTTATTGTTGATAGTTTCGGTCCACATGGAATCGTTTGTTTAATAATGCCCTGGTATGTTACATGAAAAACTAGATGACAATCGAATACTCTATTAATTCTCATTTATTTGTATATGAATAGAAATTTTCTTGTTCGATTGAGGTCATAGAACTTTAACAATAGATATTAATAAGAAGAAATTCAATATTCTTGAAAAGAACATAGTTTAGAGTAGTAATCAAACAACTCTTGCTAGCAAGTGAAACTGTATTTGAAGATAAAAATTTGTACTATCATACATGTTCGATCAATAGAACTAGATGAAAGTCAACAGAGAGTGATAAGCAAGACGATTTCAGTGATAGATCTTTGAATCTTCATTTGAAAGTTCATTATTGCTTCTATTACCAATACATATTATTCTTTGTTTTTTTTTTCTATATAAAACTTGCATGCAATTTATTCACGACAAAAAATCATTGAGATTCGTCATGAAAAAGTATCGTCTAATTCGAAATCGATTTAAGTAGTGACCTTGAAACTTTTTCTCAATGATTTCTATGCATTAGAGAAATATTCCCGAAGAATTTCATGATAAAAGCTATCAGTACAGCGAAGATGTATGCCAAGATCATCAAAGATAATGGAAACGTCATTGTGTCTCAGGGTCACAAAAGATTGCAATTTCCGATCTTATGGCACGGTGTAGATATGTAGAACTTTGTTTGTCAATAAAACGATTAACATTAATGCGCTTCAAACTCATGTCAAAAAAGTCTTGTTTGACATTCAAGGTCACATTACAGTAAATATTCTCCTTAGGTGTGCTGAGACATGAAGATTGATCAATCTCAGACTTCTACTTTTAATGACAGTTTACTAATCTCTAGTCTTATAGAACATTTCTTCAAGCGTAAAACATGTCATTTCTAGATTATTTCATATCTGTTAGTCGAATATTTTGAAAACGGCTACGAACAGATTGAGAAACATGTTGCTTTATAAAATACAGTCTATGAGATACATCAATTGCATAAATTATAAGCTATATATCATTTAGTCGATTTCAAAACTATGTCATATTGTACGAAGAAAATCAATCATTGAAGACAGTTGATGTCTCATGATTATCTTTGAATGAATGATATGTTATGTCTCGAACTAAATAAAATCATATGTTGAAACTTATCAACAATATGTGTGAGAACATTCTGAGCGAAGATGACTTCTTCTAGTCGTAAGGAATTTCCTTGGTTTTTCTCAATGTATGCATGTACGTTGTTTAATTGCTTGTTTTGTTTAAGAAATTCAAAATCTTTGCTTTTTTTTCTCTCTCATATAAAGTCAATATGAACTATGTTAACTCAATCATTCTTCTAAATCAAATTGTTATTTCCACAATTCTGATTATTTAAGGGCACTGTTTATATATTTATATTAGCTTCCTGTGCATAGTTTATTCATTATTTAATTTCGAAAACATTGAATTTCCTTGTTCTTTATAGGCTTCGTGAACTTGGTTTTACAATTGTTTATGGTACATTAATTTTACGGATCTATAAGTAAATTTGATAAATGAAATAAATCAGAAAACCAGAAACAAACTTTCGTATTTGTATGTTTTCATTAGAATGTTAGCAGAATTTCAATCTCGTAAAGCTCATTGTGTACAAGTAAAAGAAAAAGATATTTTACGAATATTATTTTTTATATCCATATCTATCACCGGTTATTTACTTGGTTGGACATTTGTTAATATTGATCATGCTAATGAAAATCTTTCGCTCGAAGATTATTTATTGGGACACGGCTTTACTTATAGAAATAAACGTTATTTTCAAACATGTCGACCACGTTCATGGGATTATCTCGTTCAATTTGGTTTGTTTGTTATTTCAATGAGAAAATATTTTTCCATTCATGTTTTTGTTTACTCATTTTTAGCGGAATTCGTTTTTCTTTGTGTTGGAATCCGTTTCATCTATAGTACACGCACAGCTCCATGTGAATATCACGAACGTAAATTAATTACGATTGTTGTAGTTTGTGAAATGCTGTTTTCAACATTAATTCATATTATCAGGTAAACTAAATGAAATAATCATCGTTTAGATTGAAAGAAAATCATTTCATCATTGTATTGTATAGAGATTGTTTATGGGCATCGATTGATCCAGATACTCTTTTTATGCTATCGTTTTGTCGATGCCATTGTACAGTCACATGTATGATAATATTTATTTTTTGTACAAAAGTAAATATAGAAGAAAATGTGTTTTTGTTCATGTCAGAAATTAACTGCTGAATTTTGTCTATTTAGTTATGTTACATATTTCGACCCGTTACTGAAGAATATGGTGTACGAGACCGATTTCGTTCGTTACCCGATGGTGTTGAAACAGCTGATCTAGTTACAAAATTACAATCGAATGGTGATATTGAATTCGGTGAATTAAATATACGAGATATGGATCCAGAAGAAATTCGAGTATGTACTTCGTATTAACACTTAGAAAAGAGAATCGTCACATTTTTATGTTTTCTTTCTATTATACAAGGCGGAATTAAAACGTCTATACACATCATTACATGTTTTAAAAACAAAAACAATGCGTAAAGACAATCCACATTTAACAAAACGACATGGACAACGACGAAAAAATCGTCGATTTTCCATGCAAGCATTTCAACGTCATGGTGGAGCAAGTGCGAGTGTTGTTGGTGGAACAATAAGTAATATATTAGGCAGTGGGTCAGACAAACATGATCATGACGTTACGAAAACACCAGAAGATAGTACAGGCAGTCACAATGAAACGACGCATCTTGGTGGAATGAGTGTTTATCGTACTAGTCTTGATGATGCTGACGATATTCGAGCTAGAGCAGTATCAGATGTACCAATGCCATCGACGGGTATTGTTCAACGAGTTACATTTAAATGAATTTTTTTCTCTATTGACTAACGGTGATGAATTCCATTGTTTTTTTTTCTGTGTAGATTCCTCATATATGTGCGTCCGATAATATAATCTTTATCGTTTTTTTTTCTTTGCATTTTGCATGTGTGTTCTGAAAAAATAAACTCATAATAAAATATAAAACAGTAGGATCAAGAGATCCGATGAAGAAAGCTTTTTCTTTTTTCTGTTCTTGCTGTTGTTTGGTTTGACTTGGGCGTTTCATTTTTCCTCTAAGAAATTTAAATAGCTAACTATTTGTAAAGGCATTGCATTTGATAAAAATTGCTCTTTTCTCTTAAGGTGAAACGTGAATGTACAAATTGATTAACTTGTAAAATGCCATTGCTTTGCGACAAACTATACAGATGACTTTCTTTTTTGACTATACAACATACCATTTCAAAATGAAAGCATAGTAGCACTTTAAAAGGCACCTAGGTATGAATAAAAGTAAGAGAAAGATGGATAGAAAGAGTCGTTTTGACGAGAACAAAAGAGCTCATAGTGAAAACGAGAGAGCGAGAGAGACGAGAAAGGATATGTACACGTCTCAGTAAAAATTGCGGTTGTGTGCTGACAGAGGAATCAAAAGAAATGTACATCGACAACAGCACGCTTTCAAATATTTTACTACCATTACCATCTTCTTATTGATCTCTGCTTCGTTCATCATCTAGAGCTTCACTTCAGTTTTACGTTGTTATTCATTGATCTAAAAAAAATTGACTTCTAACATTCTCATATACTGATTTCAATACAATGCATTGAAGTACCTATAAACTGAGCATAATAAAATTTGAATTATGAGTGATCGACGTTCTTCCCATCATCATCATCATCATCATCATCATCCACGACAAACCTTCGAAGAGAAATATCGAGTATTAGAAAATGAACTCAAGCGAAAAAACGATACAATGGACTCGATAAGGTAGGTTATAGAATTTCAACATAAGTTCAACGAGTGATTATTTACTAATTGATTAGAAATGAAACGATCGATACAAGTCATCAAAATGATCTATCGCGTTCATCGTGTGCTCCGGCCGAACAATCGGTAAAATAATTTCTTTCAAAATCAATATTCAACTTATCAATCCTTTGTGTTGTTCGTTTCTATTGAAGTTCGGTCGTAATACATCTCAACGTTCAAATACGAGCTCGAATTGGAATGTACTTGTAAGAGTTGTTTATATGCGTTATTGCTGTTGTTCGTTTTAAAATGTTAAACATCCGTTTTGTTTACAATAACTAGGCTAAAGATCGGGAAATCGCCAAAATGAAGGCCTTAGTTTTTCAAAAAGACAATGAAATCATTGCTCTAACATCAGCACATAAAAATACTATAGTACAGGTTCGTATCATTATACTATTTGTATCAAAGAAAACGATCTATTGTTATTAGATGGAAGATCGGATGGAACGTGAACGAAAGGTTTGGAACGAACATAAAGATCTATTGCTAGCCGGTGAACGAGCTAAATTCGAAGAAGAAAAAACTCGTCTATTGAAAGATTTACAACATCAACTAAATATTGAACATGAACGTTGTCAACGTTTAGAACAAAAACTGTATAATGCAGAAATGGTATCATGTCGACGTTTTTGTCTAGAAGACAAAATATTACATATGTTATTTTTATCCTAGCAATCAAGTGAAGCTAAACTAATGTTGAAAGAAAGTGGTCGTGAACGTATCAATGCTGTTTATGGTACTAAAGAACAATGCCGAAAAGAATTTCAAGATGAAATTACCCGACTACGTAATCAATTTCAACAGGTGTGTAAAGAAAAGAAAAATTCTATTTATTTAAAAGTGATTTTAACTTTCTTCATTATACATCTGTTTAGGTAAAAATAGTGGTTACATAGAGTCTTCATAAGTGGTGTAGACGAACCCATAAATAAAATGGGTACTTTCTAGATTTTCCGTTATGTACAATTGAGATGAATGATTCTTTTATAAAAAAACAAAAAACAAAGATCCATTTCACATTTATTGAAGACGATCTGAAGCATTAAAAACTGCAACAGATAGACTTGAGTAATCATTGACTTATTCGTAGTTGGAAAAGACATTTTTTTATACCAGTATTGTTTTCATTGAGAACTTCAATTTGTATATACGAAGCTAAAATATTCAACTTGAATCTAATATTTCTACTCTATACATATATAAATATTCTAGTGATGAATTGACTGATTTGAACTTGTTCTCTTGTTTATCTTATATTGACTGCATTAAGTAATGTTCAACTAGACATCTAAATAGGCTACTTTAGTTCGCGACTTCTTTTCTCTCTCTCTCTCTTTCTTTCTCTCTTAACAAGACCATAGAAATAGTTCTCTCTGTTAAACATCACAATCGAACTTCTTCACATCTTTAAATAAATATTTGTTACTCATGTTTTTTATGAGTTGAAAAAACAATGAATTCATATCAATAATGGATCTACTTTTATTGAAGGTTTACAATAAAGAAAAAAAAGTAAATCAATGAATACAGGATCAATAATAATCTTTAGAGACAAACTTCCGTATATAGATAAGAATACTTTCTATGTCGAGTGTTTTTCTTTGTTTAATTGCATAGAGTTTTCATTCTAAGAGGGAAATATGCCTAACGGCATTTCTTTTTATTTCCAAGCTTAATTAGATACTTTAAAATCCATTAAATAATTATTGAACTAGGAAAAAGATACTGAATTTACTCGTATACAAGAGCGTGTCCGGGAATTAGAAGAAACATTAGACCAAGTTTCGACTGAAAATGCTGATGCAGCATTACGTCAACATGAACTTTTTAGTAATTTGGAAACTTCGGAAAAAACTTGTGTACGCTCAATAAATGATTCAATTAAGAAATTACTTATGGCCATGGATAGTCCATCACATGTCTATGCTACTATTCCGTATATAACGCTATTTTTATAATTTTGCTTTTTGCAATATATTTCTTTTTCGCATTTTCCAAGACATATTTCATCGTTTACATACGATCGTGAATCGATTATTGAACGACTACCAACTCGAAGTGTACTTGTATGTTTCTCGAATTTGATTTTTTGTTTTCATCGGATACATTATTTATTGTTCTATAAATAGAAATTACTTCAAGATACAGTTGACGATGTTCGTAATTATATACTTGAACAGAGAGTTCAAATTGAAACAAAAACAAAATTTTTAAAAAAATCAAAAGTATTAATAGATCGAGTAAATCAATTCATTAATAAATATTTGTTTATCTTATTTTTCAATATTGTTGAAATAAAATCTATGTTTGTAGACAACAGATTATTCAAATCGAAACTATGATGAAAATCATCAACAAACACCAACAACAAGAAATTCATTTTCAAAGCATAGAAAAGTAAAAATCAAATCAAAACAAAACGAAACTTGTCTTCATATTTATTTTGATAAAATTTTTAATTTCAACCAGGAAAATGACCGTCTATCGCAAACATGTGACAGCCGTACTAATAATAGTTCGTTTAATCCATTTCAATTGTCATCACAACAAAACGATACCATTGACAATCTTGTACAAAAACTTGAAGACCATATTGCCACTGAACTGGATCGGTTCGTTGATAAGCTACGAAAGTTCTATATTGAATATATCAAAAAAAAAAACAAATTTTAGTTTGACGAAACAACGAATTACATTGAATAATTCAAGCCGTAACGATGAACGAACAACTACGTTTCGTCAAGATGATCGAGCAGCACCATTTCGTACAGATGAAAGAGTATCACCGTTTCGTAATGATGAACGAATACCACTGTATCGTAACGATGAAAGAACAACGGCGCATCATAATGATGAACGAATGAGCTCATATCATGCGGAATCTCCTAAAAAGGTTTCTTTTGAAATGTTTGCTTCAAAGAAAACTTTACTTTTATGCATCTTTTTCTTTTATTAAGGTAAAATTCGAACCGATGCCTTCGAACAATGTTGATGAATTAAATCAAGACTCACTTATTCGACATTTACAAAATCGTATTAGTGACTTAAGAGATGATAACATGCGTTTACGTGATAGTCAACAATCAAAAGCAAATTTATCCCCATTTCATGAAGTAAAGATGATTAGAAAAGCCAAGGAGAAATTCTAATTGTTGAAAATATGTTGTTTTTCTTTTCTTTCTTTCTATATTTTAAGACTGATAATCAAAATTCATTTTCATCCATGCGTTCACGTAATTATCCAACGACATAATATGATACAATATTTAAATTAAATACTAAAATTTTATTCAGTCGTGTTTTTCCTTCCTTGTTTGAGTGTGTGATATAAGTTATGCTCTGATATGTGTTTGTTTCGTAGAAAATAAGTCAACATTCGATATGATTGTTGATTCTATAAGATAAAAAGCAAAAATAAAATAGACATATTATTTCCATAAATATGAAACTAAATCGAAGTTAAGACTTTTCAATTAATTGTATAAATTTGCTTAATTGACAATATTGTATGTGTTTTTGCTTGAAAAAAAAAATATTTCAGAAAACAACTAGTGCATCTAATGATTTTCGTTTCGTTGTTTTCATAATTAAAATTGTTTTAATGTATCGTATCGTTTTAAAGTATGGATATTAAATAGCAAATTCTAGATGATGAAACTATAAAATTTACCATGCATGTAAACTTGTCGTGTTCATCATTTCTGTGTATTTAATTTTATCTTACACGAGATAAATTCATTTCCTTCATCCTATTATCTCTTCATCTAGTTCTTTATTACGATGCGACATATTTTTACTAATCACATATAACTATGTAGGGGTCGAGCAAATCCTACTTCACTATCAAGATCAAATAAATGCAAGAAATTTTGACTGATTCACAAACAATACTTTATTAATAAAACAAACATCAGTGTATTTATCTCATAATGCCACTCTGACACATATAGAAGAAAAGTGCTTCGGATCTGTCAACATCATGACATATTTGGCGACGATAAAAATAGAATAATATCGATTGGAGAATGTTGTTGAAGGATTCTCCGATCACGTGTAGAACTGTTCGTGAACACGTCTAAATATTCTTTGATAAAAACAAAAATTAATTTCCATTATTGAATTTTTCTAAAATTGAATAAGTAACGTTAAAGAGTGAGATTACTGTAGCACGTAAACTGTCTAGTTTTTTTAAAAGATAAAATTTCTATTAACGGATTACTATGATAGTTAATCGTTGCATGGCTTTTTATATAACGAGCTAAAGCAACACAAGTAACTTGGACGATTTTGCCAACGCTGATTCAAAAATATATGATGAATGTATTCTAGAAGAATGGTTTTCAATCGAATGCTGTCAAGTCATTTACTTGATAAATAAACATTACAATGGACTTACTTCGAAGTATAATAAAGAGGATTTCCGTCACTTTCCGCGAGAATATGGCAAAGGTTTCACGTATATCTAACTTCGAACAATGAAGCTAACAGATCGCTTGTTATTAGAGACTGAAAGAATTCCAGTCATCTTCTTTTATATATCGTCTTACGGTCTTTGTAACAATGTACCGAAACATAGAACGACTCCAAATATTGTCGTCAACCGTCATGCATATTCAAATTTTAAGTACAACAACGTATTTAGATCTCAACGAGAAGAAATTTTTATCAAGTCAAATCAAACCTTCTATTATGCATGTTTAATATACAATTTTAAGAGTGAAGAGCTTCTCGATGATGGATTTGAATTTCTTAACGATTATGAAGCATGATATCTTTACCCTGAAGAAAAGATTATCAATGTTCTTGAAACAGCTCATCAGAGTTGTGTTTATCTAGTCATTTCTTCCGATTCTGCATGAGATTATATAATCGACTCGTTCGTATCATTAATAATCTACTATGAAGCATGACAGATGCGCTTAATTTCAAAATATCATTATCAATACTTAATTACTTCCAGACATACATATCAAACCTGAAAAATACATCATTTTAACAGACATACGCTAAGCAGAGATTGTCTAGTCAATATTTCCTAAATAGTATAAAGTGACATGTCATGATTCGTTTCATGTTTATGTATATTATACAGGCAATTGATAGACTTTATGTTGATGCTGATTGAAAATATACTACTAAAATATTGTTGTGACTTGTGTTTGTTTTTCTTCTGCATATCGTTAAACTAGAAATCACAGAAAAGCGAACAGCATGACATTGACTAATGTTAAGTAAGATTAAGAGTTTACGTGTATATTCGACGAACTCTAAACTAGATCTCGTACTAAGACATCATTTTCCTTCGTTGTCAATCGACCATTCTTATTCTTATTCTTATTCATTGATCCCTATTAAATGAAATGTCAACTTCGATCATTCGATCAAATCAGCATAGTCATAAAGCTTTCAGA
The DNA here is from genome assembly GCA_900239685.1 of Rotaria macrura. Taxonomy (NCBI): domain Eukaryota; kingdom Metazoa; phylum Rotifera; class Eurotatoria; order Philodinida; family Philodinidae; genus Rotaria; species Rotaria macrura. The sequence goes on along the minus strand of OENT01000468.1, from coordinate 72,575 downwards.
AATGCAGTAAAACAAAAGAAAAACTGATTTCCATAACGACCTAATCTATATGATAACGATCGTACAATTTCAATACTAATATTTCAATACAGCTCAAATATAAGAATAAAATGATCGAGTGATGCAACTAATTGTTAAATTAGGATCACGATATGTTTCAAATTCGTGATGATAGAACGCTTATTTTTCATCGTCTTGCATCATATAAAAGTTGTTCACAAATTGATGTATCAATGCTCACAATCGTGAATGTAAATATGTTCCCATCGGTGATTATGTTCTTTACAGCTAGTCTATTGATATTTATATATATTACATGAAACCTACATGACATTGTAGATATTCTAAACAATTCTTCACATGTATTCAATTTATGCATTGAGATTTTTATAAAAAAGATATCATCACGTTATCTTTCATCAAGTTGAAAAAATTGCCATGAATCAGTAAAATCATATCAATCAATCAATGGCAGTCTTACTGTAGAAAGATTTATACACAATAAATGATCCTGAACATCTTTTTATTGTCGTGAAAGATGCTTAAGATTAGTTGCAACATTTCTACATTTGGTTTGTCTTTCGAGGTCAAAAACCGATGATAATCAGATTTTAGATGATACTTATCTGAATGTGATGGTTTCGCGGATAGAGAAAGTTTAAAATTCTATTATTTGAACATTAGATTTCTATAGATTTGTCTGAAGATATAACAGATATGCTTTGTTTTTTGTCTAATGAGTATTCGTCGAGATATAATTGTATTGTTTTCTCATTTTTGGCCGAAGAATAATCTATTGTTCGATGCAGTTTATTGATCATTCGAATTTCAAAATAAAATTTCTCTATGTATCCACAAACACCTGCATGATTGATAACAATAGATGTTTTTCTTTAACATTAGTATCACTATCATAAACTAGTAATCGAATTAAATACAAACATATTCAAACTATTTAATGATGACATAGGTCATGCTAGTTGACAGGTTTCACCTTATTACAATGAACACCTTCGTTAAAGAAGCATCCGTAAAATTAGTAGTATAAGAAAAATAAGTTATTTGATATGGAACTCAACACGTAACTGAATATTCTCATTCGTTTTCATCCTATACCTCAGCTGAATAATCTTGCGCTTATGTGTACAACTGAGACACAGGAAGTCTTTCAATTAGTGTTCAATGCAATTCTATTCAATACACAGATCAAAGAGAAAGATTTGATTTCATTACATGGAATCAAAGTAAAACCTCGATGGTTTGAAATGATGAATATAGGCAAAGTGCAATCGATAATAACAGATGCCAATGTGCACAAATCTGCTAGAATCGATAGATAGTGTCGAAACAACACTCTGAGATGTCTTTCTATTTCCACGCAGTAGTCATGAAGAATTCTGTAAAATACATTGAACTTTCTAGCGAAGAAAACAAAGAGTTTCGAATGTTACAGCCACTATCCGACATTCATTGCACTTCTGATGAATCGAACACATCAACTGATATCCTCTATTGAAGCTGATGTTTCGTTCATACTAAAGAGTCCTTGTCTAGATTAAAATCTTCATAAGATACCGCCAGTCAGCTCTTGTGTTTGTAGAACTCACATATATTTTCGAAGAGAATGATGAGTGTCAGTTTTAAGTTGAAGTTTTCCGGCTTCCCTTTCAGGCCATACTAACGAAGGCGGATACTATTGACTTTTCATCAGCTTCCTCCTACGTCACACCAAATCTCATTACAAACTGTTATCAAGAAACTATTTCATTAGATAATTAGTAAAATGATGCACTAATTAATAATTAATAAATATTTCATATTTATACGAATATATAATTGACATATTAGATATTAATTAATTCAAATTAATATTTAAAACATTTCATATTAAATGTAAATCATATTAATGTTTATATTAAGGAAACCAAAGTTAGATATACCCCCTCCTTTGAATAAAATATCACCCTCAGGAAAGAGTTCCAAGGCGTGTTCAAGTTCATAGGGTGTCTAGAAGTTTTTTTTTCTCATTCTAGCAGTTAAAAGGCTAGATTTTAGTAAAAACTGAAGGTTTTATAAAATAAAACTACTTTTTTCCATAGTAAAAACACCAGTTTTCTAGTACTTGGCTGCTAAAAAAAGACTGTTTTAATACCAGAAAAATTTTCTCAAACCGTTTGCTTTCTCAGTGAATCCTGACAAAAAAAGCCTACGACCTTTTATTGTGGAAAGGGTTTCGGTGATATATTGGACGATGAAAATATTGTGTGTTTACCCTTAGAATGTAAATACAATCAAATGATGTGATCGAATAGAAATTTTAATAAAAAATTTCAATCAAATAGAACTCTTGATCGTGTATATGCACCATTGAAGTAATCAGAAAGATTCGTCGTATTCAGTTATTTGATATTTTATTGCAAAACTCGTACATATTTTCGATGTGAATAGTGAATGTAATTTTCAAGGCGAGTTTTCACAGTTCCTCAACTACCACCATCATTGCCACTACGCACATTTCAGCACCCACTCCAAACCCGTATATGTCCTGGCCCGATAGAATCGAAAATTGTAAGAACTTTCATGTCCAATGGAGAGCTGACTAACTGGAATAAAAAAAAGAGATATGCAACAGTTGATTATGCCACCGTATTCAATGTTCACAATGATAACATCGGAAAATTCAGAAATCAGAATTCCTAAAACGAATAATAGTTTCCAAGGTGAAAACAATTGAAAGCAATAATGAGGCGTCTTCTAGAATAAAAGCAAGATGAATCGTTAATTTCACACTTGCTACATTCTGTACTAGTATAGCAAAGCTGTAGCAGATATGTAAGTTTCGTATTTTATTCCCACAGCGAGAGTCACTGACAAGTTTTTCGGATTAGGAACATGTTACTTAACTACTTACTTGTGATGTTCTATTGTGAGAAAAACTGCATAAAGCAATGTACATCTACGATTCTGTTCAAACAAAGATCCTCAGATATAAGTAGTGTACTGAAAATTGCAGCACAAATTTTAGTTTTAATGCTGCAATAATCGACTGATGAATAAGATCTTTTGTCACGAGAGATTCGAGTAAATCTGATGTTTTTAAAGCGTTCTAAGCGTTCAGAAGGAGTGATCCATGTTGGATTGAAAATTTCACAGTATTATATGGATCGTCAGATGCAAGTCTGAGTCAAACTTCTGACTAGAATGTCTCAATCTAGTTCTTTTTCTCGTAAAGCCATCTACAAATTTGTCTACTCGATAGACTCATCAAATTTTCAGTGGAAAAACTTGATATGAAAAGAGTTTCTCAAGTATTATTCTGTTGAATATGAGTCTTCGTTATGTAAAACAATCGAGGGAACTCAAATGGATTAGTTTGAATCCAAGAGATTCCTCATGATTGCAAACATTGATTGTTCCAACAATCGCCTTCGATTGTCTTCATTACGCATATGTACATTGAATGAAATAAGCAAGAAGAAATTCGATGTTTGCTATTTCATCATGGACAGTTATTTCGATAAAATAATTTAAATAGCCATAAAAACACAATTGATTTAGTATATTAGATGAATTTTATGTCTATTTAAAAGCTTATTAATCAATAAAATAGAAGATACTCTTCGAGATTTTATTGAATGAAGAGGACTTGATCAGTAAAGATGAAAATCATTTTGAAAGGTCAACATTTACTGTGTTGATAGTAACTGATACTGTTGTGGCTTATCGATGAGTCTAAACAAGTAGTTGTAATATTGGTAGAACAAATTAAAATATCATCAATCAATGTTGATTTAAGATCCGTCAACGGACATTAACTAATACAGAATCTTCTTTCATTTTTTCGATAAGCAAGCTCGTCTCAAAGTTGCAATGAAAAATGATTCGAATCAGGAATTATATAGTGTACAATACGTTGATAAGCCTGATTCTAATAGAAAGCATTCAATTATTTCAAACTTTCTGAGGAATACTCATTTTCAACAGCGTTCTTTACTGATTTGATTTCTATGAAGTTTATTTTACTTTTTAAAATCCTTTCCATTATTCGTCGTGGATATATTAAAACCTTGGCTAACTATTGTAGTGTCGTATCTGTTATTTTGTTCAATTCTAAAAAAAATCTCCGATCTTCATGTATCCATGATTACGTCTTAAAAGCCATTAAAATTTTGATCGAGTAAAATTTCCACACAATGAAAATTCGATTTAAAACCAAATCACGATTTATTCATCGTGATCTTTGACATTCACACGAGCAGAATCTATCGACTGTTTCTTCGAGCTAAACTGCCGTATACATAATAGATATGAACTTGTTTGTTTTCTAATGCTAAACCTGATCTTCAGTATCTTGTTGATACTAGAGTACAATTATGAATAGCAAATTGAAACATGTTGATATTGTATTTAGTATGATTTCAGCTGTTAGTGTTGAAAGAAACAGATGGATTCGGATGCCTTCTTGCAATCGAATATTATATATATATATATATATACGTATGAAACAAAAACACTTGAGAAACAATACTGAATCGATTTTCTTGTAAATAGACATCAGTAATAGACAATGAAAACTTTCTTTTTTTAAGTAATATTGACAATTGTTTTACTACTCTATATTACTTATATGGCATTGTATATTTGAATAAAATGATTAGACATATATATGTAAGGATCATACAGGTACAAATTTTAAAAATTTTTCTATAGACGAGTTTGACCGGTGTATGTTTGGTTCTGCTCTGAATGACGATTGGAGGATCAGTTGTAGAACGAGCACAATAGAATTTGTGCAAGTTGACGAAGTTTTCTTCCTATTTTGATGAAAGCGCGATGGTTGCAGTAACTATTTGTGTTTATACTATTAGTTTTTGGTTATTGCCAATATACAAGAAATATTTATGGTTATTATGGCTGGCTGGTTATCTAGTTACTGCAGCAAAATCAAAGTGAAATATTGTAAGATTATGATTATCACTTGAGTGAACAAGTGAATTCGGCTATGAACAACAATGACGCATGCAGCATATAGATCCTAAAAGTATCATAACGATATAGTGCTCTATCTTATTTCGACAGATATTTAACGATCAGGAACATTTTTCCACAGTTTATCTGTTGAACTTATGCAGGAAGTCTTCCAGAACAACGTCCATATATTATGTTTATGTGATCATTTTCTGTTCACTTTCGATTATCTAACAAATATGTAGCAGAATGGAAAAACTGTATCATTATTACGCTTTCAATAAACAGTGTCTGTCACCCATAGTAACTAATACACATGTATCATTTGCAATTAGTAAATGGCTTGTTGAACTAGTCAACAGTTTCTATGTGTGATCGAATAGTTATAATTCAATCACGTAAAAATCATTAATATCTATTTCCAACTCAAAAAAGAAGGCTGAATATTTTTTCGACTAAATTTTATAATGACTAAAATGAGATCTATACGTGTCATCGTTTTATACAGGAAATGAAATTGCATAAAATCATGAGTAACAAATTTTCTCTGAACACTACGATCCAAATCCATCCGACAAGTTTCTACACAGAAAAGATTTTGTTATGTTAGATTTAAAAGAATTTTAATTTTTAGTAGACTATGAGAATAGTTCACTAAAGTGAAATAATCTATGTACTTTCAGTATGAACATGTTACTAAGCGTTCTCGGTAGTTTTTCCAAAAAAATCGACTTTAATTCTGACTTCAACGAAAAGAAACGCTTTCTAAACCCAATTGAAAAATCTATGCATTTTAAAAAAACCAGGCGTAGCTTGAAAAATCTCATCTTCGGGATTCAATGCAGTCTCATGTCAGATATTGAACAGTGGAAAGCGGAGATCTTTGCCTAGTTCTTATCAAACATGAACGTCAAAGCTGCCCACCATTCTTTGCATTTGAAATAGATATTAAGGAGTTCGTCATCGATTTGCTGAACATTTGCAAAAACTTATTAAATGTTGGTATTTTTTGTTTGTTGGTCATAAGTAGTTTAGTAAAACAATATGAATATATTCTTAATCAAATAAAAGAATTAACCGCATTTCAACTTGTTACTATGGACGAATGGTAAACGAAAGCAATGTCCTCAATTGTATACAAATCATTAAGTTTTAAAACTATGCGTAGTAAAACAATTGAATAGAGAATACGTCTTCCAACGAACCTGTATTATAGTTTTCAATGTGTTCTTTCAATATGTCTTCTTTTTTATGTCTCAGTGAGTACGGTAGTTCATTAAAACAAGTATCATACTTTTTGCTAATATGTGATTTCAAAGAAACTAGCAATTTCTTGTTACTATACTTTTAATAAAGTCAACTCTAATTAGTCTATACTTCAAAAAACACATCTATAAAAGAATGGAACATTGTGAAGATCAAATCTTTATACGCTAACTATTTCGCTGCTGCTAGTTATATCAGTTCATGTTAACATAATCATCATGATTGTAATTCAATACACAGATGAAAAAGACTATCGAAATTTGTCTCCATATATCGCTATCGTAAAAACATATCAAAAAGAAAATGATTACATGCTCCGAAAGTGCTATAAGTTTTTCTATCACCCAATAAATTTATATTTTAGCTTGAATGTATATTTTTCCTGAATAATAAGTCAAGTTCACAGGAAAAAAAGTTCATCATAAGAAACCCATAGATTTATCTTCGCCGGTGTCTCCGCAATTAGATCTGTTTTGAGAGAGATACTTCTATACTATGATAGAGCAAGAACACTCTCCTCTTTGCTTGCATGCCTTTGTTTTGATTTGTTGGCTCTTATTGAAAAATTGTTGAGTGATCGAATAGAGCCACATTTGAAAAAGAAAAGAAAAGTGATGTTTTTAGAAATGAATTTCAGCTGAAAGACAATACATAGATTCTGATAGTATTTAAAAATCTTCTACTATAGTATATATATAAATAAATAAATCACTGTGGAGGTTACGATGAAATTGCTTTGATTCATTTTTCAGGCTACAAATTCTAATAGAAATATAAATTTACAGAGTAATTGAAAAACTCTAATCGCTTTTAGAACATGGAATTCTTTTTCTTCGGATATACTCTCACAATCAAAATAAGTTGGAAAAACAGGAACTACAACTATTTCCATGTTACAGTAATAATTTGTTCCTCTAGATATGAATAATACGATATCGAAAATTCTTTTCTGTTCTTTTAAAATGATGCTCCATGTATGAGTAACATACATGATTGATCTAGAGAATTTAAGTCAGTCCATTTTCGTTTTGCTCCGACTTGTAAAAATAAATGGTAAGTTCGAAATCATTTGATTCGTCGATTTTCAATAATCAATCGTTCCTCATTGTCTCTTCGTCACATTGAATTATAACTCATCACTCAGTTATCTAAGATGTATGTAATACAGAGATCAAAATCCGTCAATAGTAATCGGAATACAAGTATTTTAGCATTGTCCTTCAGTTAAAATGATTAAAGACATCTATAGTTAAAAGCATACCTTAAAATCTTGAGTAGATAATAAACTAGAGAAAATGAATCAGACGAACAAGTACTAAGATTCCATAGTACCATTTCTCGATTAGAGTTGAAGGATGCTGAATTTTCTATTGCGCACACAGAGTCGTTGTTATTTTCGATCAGATACGCTAGAAATTTTTAATGTTATTCACGGATTAAAATGAAGATAAGTTCAATGTTATGAATTGAGAAGAACCTTAGTCATTAATCAGAATTGTGAACAATGCAATGAGTAATTATTAGCAATTTTGATGTTGATTATTCAGCCTCCATTCTGTGTAGCCAATCATGATTTTGATCGTGATACTGTCAGATTTAGTCATCCATAAATCTAGTTTGTCATTTATTTTACACCCGAAATTGGATTTTCTTATTATAAAAAGAATAGACATTAAATCTTCTCATTAAAGTTTATGTATTGCTTTACTGTTATACGATCTTGCATTGTAAATGGTATTTGAGAACTCAACTATCTCATATTAACGAAATAAGAAATTTGTATTGACATTTAAAAGAAAAATAGAATATTTAATGTACAAATACAGCTAGAAAATATTAAGTTCGATATCGAATTTCAAGAGAAAGAGTAAATTAGAAAAAATCATAAAATCTGAGAGCACAATATTGTCCTAAGATTTAGTATAGGTGTTCTAGAACTAACGGCATTGCATAGGATCGACACTAAATATTTCCAGATTCTTCCAAAACTTTCAAATGAATTCGTTTTGGTAAGAGAACTTTACAGTCAAGATTTTCTTTCAAAAAAAAATTCTAATTAAAATTATTTCTATTAACTGAACTTGAAGAATCAGTCATGTGAAATAACAACAATTTAAAAGTCATGATGAATTTAGAAATGTCGAATCGTTTTATCTTGGTTAAAGTTCATTACTTGGCAGAATACTTTTATGATTTGTCCTTCATAATGAAAGGAAAAATACCGCTTGCATTACCTCTTTGCAAGAATAGATTCGTTGAAAAAAGTTCGATCAGTAATGAAGTAATCCGAACATATATCATTGTGTACCAATTTCTGACGCGTGTACTACATGTGACTCATTCATCGTCGAAACGAAATGTTTATTGAATTTTACCAGGTATTTTCATTTAAAATCCTATAATTCTTTGAAACTGATCGATTAGTTATCAAATATGTGTTTTAAAATTATTTTTTGTCTCACTATGTTTGAACCCGTTTTTGGCGATTAGCCTACCATTGTTCAATAGTTTACACATTTCTACGGAGATATTTAGGGATTGTTCACATGTCATTCTCAAAATTCTGGTTGAAAGAATGACAAGTAGCAGTAAAAGATAATCAACTGATTCTTGAGAAGAAAAACGTTGAGTCCAGTTTCTTCAAGATATTTTGGTTAACGTGTGTTATTGTTACATTCAAAGCTAGAAGAATTTTCGAATATTCGAAAGAACTCAAGTCCTACACTATCTAAACGCAGAGCTAAATATGACAGAGTAATTCAATATCAACAGAAAGAAAGTCATCCTGGCACTTGGTCAATTTTCTGATGATACCATCTTATGATTAGGCCAAGATAAAAATGAGACAGAATTAATATAAGCGGAGGATTTTTTCATTGAAGCCTCTTCTTTTTTGCCAAGGATCTACACTATCGGTTCTCCCCTTCCATATACGTATACGTTTAATGAGATTCCGCAATCAAGCATTATCATTGGCACAATGGCAACAATATTTTGATTAGTGAGAAATTTCACTAATGACACAGAAACGGCAAGCATTGATGGCAATCTTAATAAACTCACTAATGACTCTGAGTCGAAATATATACTTTTCTTAGCAAGCATAACGGTATATGAACATGAACGAACGATGGATTATTATTAATAATGACTATTATATTATGAATAGCTATTATTAAGATGAGAATAGAATCTACTAATGTTCTACTAAAAGGTCGAACTTTAAGAGGGCCAACGTGCAGAAAAATTCATCGTTGAACAATCGATTGTTTAGAAGCATAAGAATTTCATCGTCTTTTGTACATAGAAGTCGAATATTGATATGATATATGTTCGTGGTGGTCGATATTCATGTATTGCAGATTTTTTGATGTCTTACATCAGCGATATCATTCAATCTTCATTGAAATAAGTTACATGATTAATGGATTGATAGAAAAAATGACGGATTCAACAATGATTTCTTGCCATGCAACAGCTAACACAGAACGATGTGGAGCACATAAGCTTTTTTTCTCTACATTGAAAATGTTGAATCCTATGTTCTCAATAAAAATAAAATATCGTAATTGATTTGCGTATCAATTTATCTTGTACTTCATAAAAAAAATATGAAGTCTGTAGAAAATGAAATTTTCATTTATTTCTTTAGAAGAACAAAAATTGTGGTAACAGTATTCATATCAGTGATGACCAGGGTACCAGAACTGGTGGTAGTTTAGATATAGATTTAAATCATGATACGTTAAACTTATCACCTGAGTCATGTCCACCTCGACTCAATGATAAATGCGACTTGTCCGACATTCACGAAATTATATGTTCATCTCGATCTAATGAATACATGTCACCCGTCAACGTAGCATTTATATCACCAAGCGAAATCAATACTAATGCTTGGTCTGAAAAACAAGAAAAATTAAATATCAATTCTCAAGATGATTCCATAGTAGATAGTAAAATACAACATTTGAAGTAGACTTACACATATTTATTTGATAAATGTTCACGATTTCCAATGATTCTTTCTTTTTACAGGAAAGATAATACGAGTGATGGTCGTTCAATGAGATGCAAATTTTTTCTCATCGGATGTTTAATCTTTTGTCTACTGAGCATCATTGCTCTTGTCACAACTCTAACCGTGTTGTTAAAAGGTAAGTCGTAATCATGAAATAATTTGACTTTACTATAGAAATTTCTTATCTACAGCGAAAAAAGTATCAGCCAGCAATACAACAGGTATGTACTTACCAATGTCTTTTGCAAATTACAAAATGCAGATTTGACATAATATATTTTATCGGGTTTCTTTTTCCTACAGAAACTTTTCAATTGGAAATATGACGTGAAAATCATGTCCTTGTACTTATCTTTATTTTGAGAGAAGATTACACCATAGGTTGTATCGTTACTGTTATTATACCTCTTTGATTCTTGCACAATGTACATGTGCACAAGATAAAGTTTATTCAACAGTGAACACACAGTCGTTGTATGAACGTCTTACTACAGTTTCCACATGGTACATACTATACTTAGTTCTTTTGTTCGAAATTTTTGTTAAATATACTGCAAATTATTGACGTTTTACTTCGCGAGTATTGATGACGATTGACAATAGAATAATACAACAAACGTGTATAGATTATCTATATCAAGCATTGTCTCGTATACTTGCTTGCATATGAACAGCAATCAGAGATTATTTATAGAAATGAAATAACATGCAGGGTGTGCAGAATTTTCTTGTGTATTCTAAAAAATTTAATTTCTTGAACATTTCGAAATTTCATCAAACGGCAAATAACAGAGATTATCTGTCAAGAGATTTTCATGAAAGTTCATTTCGTTTTTCATTCATAATAATAAATCATAGGTTAGTTTTGACAACAAACCCTAGAAATACAGTAGAACGAGCATTGGGAATATCAATTCAACGAACTGATTCCTTTCATTAATTTTTAGTAACAACGATGACATCAACAACAACAACCGCGACTACTACAAGTAAAAATGTTTCAACGAATCGATAATTAGTTAGAAACAAATTCTGCTCGTGTTTCTACAACTCTTGTAATATATATATATGGATAGACTACTGTTTATTTTTCTAAATTAAACAGATCCTCATTGATTAGTGGAATTCTGAAGTAATATTAAGGTTTACGTAATCAATGCATTTACCTGTATGTCTATTTTTCCAATAACCAACACAGAACACTGTTGTTTTGAAAAACACTATCATCAAAAGCCATGACTATTCCGGCATGACATAGGAGCTTACTCGAGAAAAAACTTCTTGATCACAGTGAAAAACTTACAAACGACAAATTCATTCTAGGAATGATTCTCTGTTGGTTCATCTAAAATTTTCCTTACTGAACTAGAAACTTTATTCTAGTAATATACGTTGCCAGTTATATTTACTCTCTGATTCTTCCAATGATACTAGACTTATCTTGTTTCTAACAAAGTAACTTTCTGCGTCACTATATTTAATACAATCAACTAATATTTTATCCCACATGCTTCGTCAAGAGAAACACAACAAGCTCAAATGCAAAATAAGTATCAAACTATGACGACTTGCTATAATATTTTCAATTCGTACCCATATAAATGTTTTTCGATTCGTGCATGCAACTATGAATAGTAGGCATGATCGAATGCTGTTTTTCAATGACTACGTTATTGCTTCTAATTTTGCAGTACGGGTCTACGAAAGATGTGCACGGGGAACTTGCGCACAGATCTAGATCTCGGGGTTTCGAGCATAATAGACTTTTGCAATCGCATCAGCACTCACATTTGTACTCTTATTCTCGTGTCATTCTATCACTCACACTCTCAGGTAGAGACCATGCGCAAATTGCTCGTGTGCATCTTTTGGGCTCCCCCGAAAACTTTAGAAGGAAAAGCTTAAAAAATTCCACTCACTTTTGCAAATTTTCTTTAAGCCTTTCAGTAACTGTTAGTGGCTAGTACAAATTCAGCGATTCCTACTGAATTTTTCAGTCGTTATGATCGCTGACGAATAACTTCGATTCTTTTCGGCATTGATTTATTTCCAATCTTGTTCGATAATAAAAATGATTCGAAAATAGAACGACCCATAAAAAACATAACATGTATCCTACATCATGAATCTACATTTTCAATTGAAGATGAAGAATCAATGTAAAAACTCAAGCCTAGTGTATTTTGTCCGAGGATCTCCTTTTCCTATTCGAATAAACTGTCAAGACCGATCATTTAATTATTTTTTTCTAGCTCCATTTTGTGATTTTACACTTTTACCAATGACATCGTATCCAGCAGGTTGGTACTCGGATATAGTTGCCGTGGGTGACTTCAACAATGACAATCAGTTGGATATTGCTGTTGCTAATGCCGCCGGTGGTAGTGTAAGTACTTTTCATGGATATGGTAACGGAACTTTTTCGGCCCAAATGACGTCATCTACCAACCCTCTTGTTTCTCCATACTCAGTCGTAGTTGGTGACTTTAACCATGATAACCTACTTGATGTGGCTCTAAGTGATAGAGCTGGTTTTAGTTTTGGTATCTTGCTCGGCCATGGCAATGGAAGTTTTAAAACAATACGAACATTTTCAACAGGTTCTGATTCATATTGTATCATCGTTGCTGATTTTGATAAAAATGGTCAACAGGATATCGCTGTAGCTAATACTGGCACCAACAATCTCGGTATTTTTCTTGGAGATGGTACTGGATCATTTTCAGTACAAGTCACTTACGCGACTGGAAACACACCCTATGCAATTGCCATTGACGATTTCAACAATGATAGTCACTTGGATCTGGCTATAGCCAATAGGGGCTCTAATACTGTAAGTATTCTTCTTGGTTACGGTAATGGAACTTTTGCAACGCAGATGACTTTTCCAACCGATTCTTCTCCATTTTCGATCGCTGTCGGTGACTTTAACAGCGATAATCACGTGGATATTGTTACTGCAAACCTTGCCAGTAAGACTGTGAGCGTTCTTTTTGGATTTGGCAATGGAACATTTGCCACGCAGATAACCTTTTCAACTACTAGAGAACCATACTCAGTTACTGTTGCTGACTTCAATGGTGATTATCACATGGATATTGCTACTGTAAGCCTATCTGCTAATCAGCTAAGCGTGTTTCTTGGATATGGCAACGGTTCATTTGCAATACAAATGACCTTTTCAGCTGGAAAAAGTCCATTCTCCATTGCCGTTGGAGATTTCAACAATGATAACGTATTAGATATTGTTGTTGGTAATGGAAATAATCAAAGCGTTGGTGTCTATTTGTCGCAGTGCTAAATTTCAGAAATCAATTTTCCTGCTATCCCTGAGTAATAGAAGCGAATGCAAATAAAACTTGAAGAGCAAACCTATTATCTCTGTATTGACTAAACCATGGATTCGAATTTTCTTTAGAATTCTCATCATGGATCAGGCTCTGTGTGATGCGCATAGTTTCAGTTGAAATGTATCAATTTACTGTAAAACATCGTGCAACAGATTGAAGCCATAACACATTCAAGAAAGTTCCTGTTTGATCATCAACAACTGCTAAGCATCGTCTGAATAGGTTCTCTTTCAAACTGGATATTTTGTACGTTCTCGATTTACTCGTCATGTTTAAAGTTTTCCACTAGTTTATCGATTTTTAAAGAACTAATTAGCAAAGAAACATTTTCGAGTTTTGTCAACTTTCAGAATTTTAACTCTTTCATCGATGTATTTTTAATCGAATAATTAATTCAAAAACATGTATTCATTGATTGTTAACCGAAGTATGTTAGTGAAGAGGAAGTACACAATCTAGATGAAAGATCACATGCTCTTCGTACATAATATGTTAACATACGTATACATTCATCCCCTCCCCCACCATATTAGATTTAACCAATTGATAAGTATTCTGATGTACGTATAAGAACTAGTTCACCGTCTTAGATCTACAATAGTATTTTCCAGTAGTGTGAGCTACTTTTAAGAATCTCGAACCTCTTAGTCATTTTCTTTCTCAATATAAAACAAGATATAGTTGCATTATTTTAACAAGTTCGAATCAAATTCGTTGGATTAAGATGTGTTCATTATTGAAAACTTTAATCCAACTTCTCTTGAGCGAACTCGAGATTGAAACTTGTTTAAAGTCTTAATAAACATTTAGACGTTCATCAGTGGCGTACAACAAAACAACAAAGATAGAGAACTCATTGGAAAATGTGCATATTTCTAGCATACCGAATTCATTGAGCTCATAGACAAACCAGATTATGGATCTAATTCAAACGAATTTTTTCTCGCAACACATGTCACTAATGTCTGCCATGATAAAGTTTTCTAATTGAGTGAAACTGAATTTCTGATGACAGCCATCTATTGAACGAAATATCAATCCTAATATATTAATGACAAGTTCAATACAGTTCATATGGTTCATTAACAGAACTTGAAACAATAAACGTAGTTGAAAAAATTCTCTGTTTCATTTTTCTATGGCAATTCTCATCATTTGCCGATTAGTCCACTGTTCTTCAGATACAGTGGTATGTTAGAATCTGCAAAATGATCAAGAGTTGAGTTCATTTGATTCGATTTCAAAAACTGATATAACTGAATAAAAACTTGCTTTTAGAAACATTTCGATGATTACGTGAAAATCTTAAAGCTAATTTTTAATAAATTGAAAAACAAAAGATAGATTGTTTGCAAGCAAATCTTTATCGAAAATATACTATCATATTATTAGCATAACGAATGTGTTAAGCTGATAGATATTTTTGTTAAAGCTAATCCTTCTCATGATGAACGATCAAATAAAAAACATAAAATAATCTCGCTTGGACTACGGATATTTTTAATAACGTGAAAGTTCTTGTCACCTGAAACTAGTTGTAGCAAAGATATGATAAGATTAGTCGATGATGTAAGATTAGTTCGAATAACGATTAATTTAGCCTGAACCATTTACTCAAGTAGAATCAACTTTTTACGTTAGCTAAGCTAAATATACCTTTTCTAATACCCTTTGAAATATCTTGTTTCTTTGCAATGTTCGTGAGACTGTACTATAAAAGATTAATGAGAGAACGTACTTAAATGTTGACTTGAAATATCACTAGTTTATTTGTTTGTAGATAATACATAACGTCTTGATAAGACGCTACATTAGCTCTGGTTTCCCATTGAGTGTTGAAAAGACTGTCGAAATTTGCATTTGTCAAATCTTGAGAGAAATTCTAGTGTGTAGAAAACTCCACGTGAAACTTATGTCATTCAAAAAGTCAACTTGATTAGCTTTCATAAAAAAATTCACAAGTTTGAATAGGGATTCTTCAAGATATGAAACTTTTAAGAAATAGATTGATCTTCATAAATGGTACATGTTTCCAAAACCGCAAATCTCGAAAAGAAACTTTCTGCCAAAAATTGGGAACGTTTTGTAGAAACAAGGCTAATTGCAATTTTCTAGGTGCACAATTCTCAATTTCAGTTTTAAATTCTGATCTTTCGAAAAAAGTTAAGTGTTGTAGGAGACTTTAGAGAGAAAACATTTAAGAAAACCTAATAATTCAATTAAATGGCATTGTGAACCCATACGTTTACAATGATTGAAACTCTAATATGATATCTAGGAAAATGTTATCGTCAGTCACTGTTGAAGCGGTTAGCTAAGAATAGACAAAAGTCTGTTCATTTCCAATTTTGATAAGATTCAATTAGAGATTGAATATTTGAAGCCTCACGTCATTCATATGTGATGTAGTCTTCTCCTAATTGGTGAATAATTCTAAGATATAAAATCAAGTTGCCCATCTGAAGATAACAACAATTTGTTTAATGAAGAGAAAAATAACCGACTAGATATTCTAGCCTAGCGAAGTTCTTCGTTTGATTCGTCAAGGATATTTAAATCTGAAAGTTTTACAACATAAAACATATTATCAATAACTAACACCGACCCGGTACGCTCCTCTACTTGTTCATGTTGTTTGAATCATTTTTTCTTGGAACGACTAACAATATCAATAGATGTTTTTACTGAGATATAAACGATCATCATGTGAAGATTTATTTGAAAGTAATCCAAATTGATGAAGTCATGCATTGAAATCAGTCCACGTTATTTAGAAAATGTCGGTGTCCCAAAAAACACATGTTCACACATAATAAAATAAATAGATTGAATCCATACATGCAATGTTCTCCTCAGCTTGATAGGACTCAGCATTCAAATATGATGGTAGAGTGAATTCTAAATAGCAAACATGTTTCATTTTTGAATAAATCAAAGAGTTCCTCTAATATTATGATTATTCTGGTTCATATATCAAACAGAGACGTAACGAAATCTCGGAATCATGATTTTCCTACCAACAACTTCATTCAATGTCATATACTTCGAGATATAAACCCCAAAGAAAAAAGTAAGGATTTTAAAATAAATTCTAGATTTAAATGCAGTTCTATTACTGTACTAATCAAAGACTAGAACTTCGTAGAACAACTTTTCTGTCATATGCAAAAATGGATCACCGATAAAAATATTCTAAAAATAGTTTTTCCTCGAAGAAAAACAAAAAAAGAATCTCTAGAGCATATGTTCCGTTACCATACTTACATGGCATAGGATTTCTTTCGTTGATATGATGTCACCAAGTTCTTTTCCGTTTAAGAAGGAAGTTTCTACGTCACTCCTTATTCTAGGTATAGCCGCTGCTCTTTTCTTATTTTTTTACATAAGTTTGTTTACGTATTGGCAATGACATTCTAAGTGATCGAGATTTCGTACTTGATGATGATGACCTCTGCGGATAACGATTGATTCTGATCGACGAACTTCCTTGAGAAAAGCATCTATTCGTGTCAACTAATAACACAAAGTGAACTTTCATGTAAATTTGTACATAAACTGTTCTGATTTACGACCTTAGATTAGAACAACACGAAACTCATTTCAGGTAACTAAATATACGATAAAATCTCTTCATCGAATCCTTGTTTGTTCCAGCAATGAGCCAATAAATACATTTTTGATTGATCGTTTCTATTTGATGAATGGCATACTTTTTCGCTAACTCCTTGTTCTTTCTATATGCTAAATGATATCAACTACTAAAAGTTGCTGTAGTTTTTTGTTCTTTTGCGAGTTTGAATAATCGGTTGTTTGCTAATTTATCTCCTTTGTCGTGTCTCATGTGAGCCAACGCATTCATAGTAAAAAATGAATCATGATATTTTATCATTTGAACTTTTGCAAAATTTACAACATTACTCACTGCATACGAGTGAAAACAATTAAAATATCTATGAAATATATATTTGAAGGAATTCTTCGAATGTGAAAAATAACAAAACCAAAAATATTTTCAGTAAAACTATTCTAGCTTTCGTACAAGATATAATCTAATATAACACTTCGTATTTTAGTTAATATCGATTATAAACTGTTGAACGATGGTGAGACCATGCACAAGATGATATTTTTTTGTTTTCTAAATAGTTGAAACTTGCTGTCTTGTTTTAATCAGTTCAATCGAGTAGAATATTTTTCTTTCATCCATAGAAATCACGATTAATACGTAGCTATGCTTTTTCATGTTTCAATTGCATTGATCTTAATTCAAGGATAAAAAGTAAATCAGAGTCATTTTTCAGAACATCATTATTTAGTTACATAATCTAATCAAGAAAAATCTAGCAGAAGAACAATGAGTATCATTAGGTTAACAGTCAACAAATTGAATCAAAAAATTACACAACCAGTAAATAGTTAACAGGAAACGGCCGATGTCTAGCAATGTTTATCTATCCATAGTAAATGATGCATAATAGTCATAAAAGATCGAAAGATTTTCGCTATGCATGAGTTCAACAATCTATTTATAGAAATTTGACCAGAAATGTAGACGAGCCTGTTTGTGAGGCTTAAATCATATCGAAGAATTTCATGACAATGTCTTATTGCAAAATTATATCAATGTAAATGATATTGTCTTAACTGTAAATGACAAAGAAAGATGATCCTGAAAGAAAACAATTTCATATCAAATATCGAACCATTACTTTGTTAACATTTCCATTAGATGGTGTAGGAAAAAAAATTGTTACATTGTTAATGCTGATATTCATCATAAAAAGAACAGCAGGAATCTAAACGATTGTTTTCAATAGTAAGATGAAACCAAAAAAAGACTAAATAAAAATGATTTTGTGGTAAAAAAGAAGCATAAGAAGATGTCTATAATAATAGAAGAAAAAACAACAACAATCTATTCATAAGAATTCGAACATTTATGGATTGAATAAAACTTTGCCTTATCATCAATAAAATATACTACCAATCTGTATGTTGATATAGCAGATTTTGATGAGCTGTATGAAAGCAAATAAACATTATGTATTCAAAAATAAGTAAAACAATCCGTAATTGAAATTCGTCATATTGATGAGCCTCAATTCCTCGTCAAACCTCCGTCCAAAAGAAAAAAATCGATTTGTGACAAAGATTAACGAGGTGATGAAGACTCATCTTTACCCTACGGCGTACATAAGGCAGGTACATAAACAGACAAATGTAAGTCTCATTTATGAGCTTACGTATGTCTACATAGATAATTAAAATACAGGATCACATTGATGATATCGAATGGAAGCAAAGAAACGACTAAACTGATCCATGGTACAGTGAGAAGCAATAACTATGACTAACCCTAATGATGATTGAACTTATTTCATTCTATCTTCTAAACATGATAGTTTTATTTGTAAAAAAAAGACTAAATATCTGACCTTCGATGACATTTCCATTTGAGCAAACGGCTTACTATTCATCTGTCGACGAATTGGTCATCAAGTAAATATGAGAGAGAAAAAACAGAAAGAAAGAAAGAAAGAAAGAAAATCGTATTGATGAATGAACGACTATGTACATATCTTTGTACTAAAGGAAGCGAACAGCAATAGTCGACGAATGCACACGCACACAAACTTACATATGGAGTATTATCATTGAGTTCGACTGACTCATGCGTATGTTTGTTAGACGAAGGACAAGAGAAAATTCTTTTTTTTTCCTATACTGTTCAACTATACAGAGGAGAGTTCAACCTTGTCGAATGAGGAGAATGCACATGTATGAACAGAAAAGAGGAAAGAATGAGTTTTAATTGCAGCTCGAGGCCGCAAGCATACATGAGAAGTGTGTGTGTGTGTGTGTATGCGTGTGTCATCAGCTGCATTCGTTTGCTGATTTGTCGCGGTGATCGAATTAGACAGAAGGCATTTCCTGCTTCTAGCCCGATTCTTTGATTTTTACACACGAGGAGGTCTCGAATAATCAACTATCAACGTCATACACTCAACAAGGAAAAGCACTTTCAGTTCTATATAGTTCCCAGGCACTCCTATTATTAATTGTCTTCCTCAATAGTTTGTTGTACACATTGTAATAAATGTACGTGAAGAAAAGTATCGTTTTTCTCGTCGTTCTCTTTGGAGTACTTGCTGAATAGAACAAAATGTATAGGCAAATAACGGAACGATCAGATTCATTTCCATCTTGTTGAATATCCCTTTAATAGTTCGATACAATATTACTAACAGTGACTACTATGTATGTGTGTGTGTGTGTGTGTGTGTTCGCATGTCACTTATCTAATAAAAAAAATGACGATGTTGACAACATAACGTGTGATCGGCAAGAGCGCGCGCGCGTAAATATAGCGGCGAATGATAATGGTAAAGAATAAAAAATGTGCTTGCTTCTCTTCTAGTCTCTTGAGATGAACTCTCATTTGTTTCCGATCGTGGCCGTCCGTTGTTTCTTTTCACTATTATTACTGAAACAAAGAGAATACAGTATTCCTGTTGATCTCTGATTAACATTCCTTACCTTTGTTCTTCTCTATTTTCATTATTAGGTGAAAAAGATAATTGTTGCAAGCATTTTATAGTAGTAATGGTGATTCCATCACTTCATACTTGTGTCTTTAATCAACTCGATAGAATGAGAATATGGAGAGGGAGAGAGCCATTTGGATAGATGTGATACTACTTTGTCTTAATGCTACTAGTCGAGTCGTTCTTCCTCTCGTTCTTTTCTTTCTTTTTTTACTTCTACATATGTAACAGATGGTCTAATAGCAAAGGGAAAAAAACGAACAGAGACGAGAACGCTTGTCAAGCACAAAAAAAAAGAAAGAATGATATATCGTGGACATTCGCACAAACGTATGTATTATAAAAAATGCATTTGCTTCTCTATTCGCTCGTCAATCTCTCTTTCCTGCTTTTTTTTGTGTGGCACTTTTTATGCCCCGTTTTTTTCTCTCGTTCTCTTGTCGTCATCGTTCGTCGATATTAGAACCACCATGTTTTTTTGTCTGTTCCACGCTTTTTTACATTGCCTTATACTTATTATGATGGGAATAGAGAAAAAGAGCGAACGATGAGGAAGCCATACTACGATGCGAAATGGTTATGTGTGTGTGTGTGTGTGTGTGCGAGTCGATAGATTATTTTTTTTCTATCTATCTATTACGATGATGAAGACGCGGAAAACGCATGCGTCATTTTTGTTGGTGTACGTCGAATCGAGTCGTATTCTTTTCCCGGTCGTTCTATTTTTTTTAATGTCAAGAATTTATTCGCTCGTCATCATAGAACAAAGGAAAAAAGATGCAGACTACAAGATAGATAAATGGTGGGATGAATATAACTGCAAATCGTAAACATAAAAGTCTAGAAAGAAAGATGAGAACAAGAAACCAATTTTATATATATATATATATTCTAATCAGCATCGAAAGCATGAGGATAGTACGACTTCGACATGCCAGATAACAAGTAAATTACTGTGCGTGTGGAATAACAGAGACAATTGATTGGGCAAAACCGGATAAGAAAAGAAAAAAGAGACATGTTTTTTTGCAAAATTTACGCGTCAACGCAATAAATGCAAATGAATAATAATAAAGAGAAAGAGACTGAGAGGGGGAGACACAATGAAAGAGAAAATCGCAATTGTCATTCATCAGCATTGGTTTGTAGCGATCATCGCTCCGTACTAACTACAGGAAACCTCGACATCAATGCATTGAATGATGATAAATATTTTCCTGTAGAACTCTCTTTTCACATGATTACTAAGCTAACAATGAATAATCTATCTTCCTTCTCATTGCATACAAAAAAAAATGTTAATTCGTTGTTTTTTACTTATCACGTTCACTGATTCGATCGAAGAAGAAACTTGAAAAAACAATATTAATGCAAGACAAATCCAATCGTTTTCTTATTCTTTTCTAATGTTATCTATATGCAAATGAATTGGAAGTTTCTTCCAAATTGCTTCCTTTGAGAAGTTCATCATTATCCACATACATTCAGCTTTCATTAGAAATATATTCATAAAATATTCTAATGCAAGACAATAAGCCTTATCACATTCATATTAAGATTTATAAATATAAATTCTGAATAAATCAATCTTTGCCTTTTCTCCTTCTGTCGTTCTTTTTAAAGAACAATATCTATGCAGCAATGTATTTCGAAACACATGTTAACAACGCATTCAGTTACTAATGATTAAAACATGTCTGATTCTCTATTATTAGACAAAATTAAAAATAGCAGAAGAAAAATGCTTCGTTTCTAGATCAATTTACATTACTTCAAAATCTATGAATGACATGTTTACACGAAGTATTTACCAACATGGAAGTATTGAGTATGCTATTTTCTGCTACTCATATGTATGTGTTCGTCATCGTGTTACAATTCAATTTAATTGATTGAATATAAAAATGTACGAGAAGAATTCTATTTTTACTATCATTCATATTCACAAATAGATCTAACGATTGTCTTTGTATAAAAACTGTGTCGACAATAGGAGAATGTATGAAAGAGAAAGAATTCATCATATATGTATATGTTACAATATTGATGAAACATAATCAAATCAATCAAACAAGAATCAATAAATTGATACAGCGTCTAGAAAATCGATTGAGTCCTAACTGCTAGGAGTGGCATTTTCATTTTTATTTTGGTTCAGGTAAATACAGTATCACGTATTTACTTATAAATAGTATATACTGTATTTACATGGGAATAGCAAATTCCGCTTTTATACTTTCAGTAGAAGTGAGAATCACATACGATAGGATGAGTTTTTTTCTCTCACGTGCTATCTAGCAGGCATATTCATCCACGGCAAGGTTTGAATCTCTCGCTATTCAAAAGTCTGGATGTACTGAAGTATGCCATCATCGAATTGCATATTTCTATTACCTAGCTCCTACCGTATGATATTATGGCTATTCAGTGATCGTGCAAGTAGATTTTTCGACGGTACAGTTATAGCCAACGAAGAGTTTTTACTAATCGATTTTGCTGCGACAAGACTTGTCGGATCGGGAATGTCAGACAATCTATTATTTACGCTAGTGATCTTGCTTCGACCTAGAATTCCAGCAAGTTTTTCTCTGATGAATACAGATATGATTGATGGAGTAAGAACAAAGAATGATCATTCAAACCGTCTTGCTGAAACGCTTGCAAACGACGTTTCTGATTGGCATATCAATATTTGCAAGTGTGCTACTTTGAATTCACTCTAATGCGTACGTGCAAATGATATGTGCATGAATATGTACAATGTACTAAGGATGTATCGAGGAAAAAGAAGAAGATTGTATTGACAAATAATTTAGTTTTAAACGTCTAGCATCTTGTTGTTTACATAGTCAGAGCAAACTGTCATAGATTGAAAAAATCAAAATTTGCACACCCTGTTTCTCATATTTCGTTACATTACTTTCTCGAAGATAGCAAGATGTTTCACAAAAGTAGTAAGTTCTTTGAGAAGAAAAGAGTTTTGTATCTTTTGAGAAATTGACGACAGATTTGCATCGTTCAGATTTCGCAATTTAGAGCGTAACTCTTGGAACCATGCATACATACTTTCATAAAAGTACAAGTTCCTTATAGAAAAAGTAGCTTAGCAAATTTCTGTCACCAATTACCTGGTAAGGTAATAAGTTCGTTAGACTATAAGTACTGCATGCATGCAGAACGCTCAGTATAAGTCTCTTTCGTGGAAGGATTCATTACTGTTGATATCAACATCGTTAAGCCTATTCATGTTATTTTGCTGCTTAAGTTTTCTAACAATCACACATATTTCTACATACACATCAAACCCAATCTATCTTAAGTTACATACTGCATTACTGTACGAGTACCTAAAAGCATATAATCGTCAAATTCAATGCATAGGATCAAATAAACTCTTGAACATAGACGCACACTTGAGTGAACCAGTCCAAGTCGTTTCTGTTATAAAAGACATTCGAAATGTTTTTCTTTTCCTATAAGAGTTCTATGAGAGAGTTAGGATAAGATTTGTGGAGTATGAAGTTATGTGTTCGACTTTTTTGTTTCTAAACCACCGACTTTTCTTTCTTGAATGCGGGCGATGATGCATCGCAAGCAGATTATCTATTAAATAGTAACATGAAGGTCACAACTCGTGGGGAGAAAAATGAGTCAAGTAATAGAGAGTCTATCGAAACAATTCCGAATCTTGAGAAGCTTCGTTTTATGAGACGGCGTAAAAAATCATTGTCTTAAATATTCTTCTCATCGTATAGGAAAATGATGTTCGCTAATACAGTTTTGTGCTTCTGAAACATATCTTGTTATAAAAATGGAAACAAGGAAAGAAGATCAAGTTTTACTGTCGCTAAAGTGAAGTTCGAGCAAAAATAGAAACGCAACGTACGAGAATGATAAACTGGAAAATCCGATCCAATTAGATATCTTCTAACTCGACATTTCACACTTCTTTGGAGAAGAGCATTATTAATTTCACTAGTGTTGAATTATCTTGGCTCAGTGGACGAGTCAAAAGGCAATGAATCGAAAGTAGTTGTTGTAATATACCGGTACGTAAAATATTGGAGGGAGAGTCTGAAATCTGAAAGATTTCTTAGATTGAATTATCGTTGTATGGAATTTTGTAGACTACGAAAAGAATCCAGATTTAAAAAACATGAACTTCAGACGGCTAATCATTGTGTACTCATGACGTCAACAACTTCTTACTTATTTTTGAAATGGTAGCTAGGTGTTAAGAACGAAGACACGAACTTCATACGCATCTGAAAAATCGAGAAAAGAATTGCTACGGGTATCAAACGAGTAAATAGTGATGAAAAGGCTAGAGTACACTCTACAATTATCAAGCTTATTTTTTAATCCATACATAAGAGAAGAACCTGAGAGCTTTTGCACAAACTTAGAGAACTCGAGTCAGCTTCTCAAAAATACTCGATGTTTATGTACAATCAATGAGTTTCGATGAAACTTTGTCAATGATAAATTTCCTTTTTCTGCGGTGCCTCTTATTTGACTATTCATCTTTCATTCAACGGCACGAACGGGATTTTAATGGATCATGTTAACATCCAGGAATGAGTCATTTAGGATCAGATTTAAAAAGTCTGACTATTTTTATCAGAGACAGAGTCGGTACCAGGGAGCAATCTACCTGGTTAATTGCTGAACCAGAATTGAGAACGACTGGATTATTAAAATTTTAACGTGAATGAGAGCGATAAAAACGTTTCCGTACTGATGCAGAATTTCAGCTAATCAGCTAGCATTTGAATACCGGTTAATTCGTAAAGCAATGATTAACAAGTGGACCTACTTTTATGTACACAGCAGTCGATCCTTTTTGGATTCCTCAGACGTGCATTGACCGTGAAAAATTATGGAGAAGTCTGCCGTCGAAATACATTATTAAAGTTCACTGTGTGTCTGTCACTGATAAAAATGTCATATCTACGACTGGAGTGTATCTTCTTACCGTCTACAGCTTCCAATTTTGCAAAAATAACTGACACAAAACATATGAAATCATCACTCTCACATCGAAATTTTCAAGCTAACAGATGTCGAACATCGGAGTACTGACACTAAAAGTGCTACCTAGCTCAGTCTGTGCAATCAACTTCTGTCTGAAAAAATGTTCAGCAATGACAATGATACAAGCAGCTAGCGTCAACCTTAACTGTCATAAGCACAATGTAGTTCCCCGCAATCATGATATATATCGTGCAGACACACACACATCTACTGCTACAGAAACTTTTGCATGCAATTTCATTACAACATTCGATGTGCCCTGTTGTAATTCGTGCAATTCGAAATACTACAAAAAATTATCTTAAAACGGATTTGAAATCAAATTTAGACTTGTAAAAGTTTATAATCAATCAACTGGTGATAGGAATCTAGTATTTTATTACGAGACAATTATGATAGATAGAAGTAATTTGATTCGAAAGAACAATTAGTTTTCCAGAACTAGGACCAATTTGCAGAAAAATGGAACAATAGAAAATCAATTAAGTGAAATAAAGAGTAGGGCTCCCGGAAAAAGAATAGCAACACTTATGTTCGAAAGGCTAAATTAAAGACGAGAGATTCTTTCTCTAGTGATCGATCATCGTGGAGGAGAACTGAAGTGTACCGAAAGTTTTTGACTTGACGAATCGTATCTTGATTAAGTGAGTCTAAACAGCATATGTAAGATTCCTATTTTACCCACTTTGGGACTACTCTCGCAAGCTGTTTCTTTTCATTTCAAATGATGATATACGTACTAAATTAAAAATTGTTCTCGGCCGCATAATAATACAACGAGAATCGTAAATTGGAACACTAAAAGAAGAAACAGAATGGCAGAGTTTGATTCACTTCTAGTACCTAAAACGCTGAGAAGGCACTACGATTTAATACATATCTCTCATCTTTTGGAAGTTTTACACTGCCAGTTTGTTGATTGTTCATATGAAAAGAAAAATGAACAAACAATCAACCACAATAAAACCTTTTAAAGCAAAAGTATCTTCGTATAAGAGTTTTTAGCAGAATTTGATGAAGAAGAGGAGAACCATGAATCACAATAAATAAAATTATTTCAACGTAATTACATAAACCATAAAAATATTCGTTTTGAAAGAAAAATATTGAATTCATTTTTTGATAATTTTTATAGATTATACCTTTATATCCAGCAGAATCACTCTTACAGTTTGGCCAATCAGATTCTATGTGAATTTCTATAAACCAATACAACTCTGTCGAAACTAAGCCGACTGATTCCTAGTATAGGAATCTAATCGAATGCTTCTATTCAAATTCGTCAGAATTCTACTAAAGCGTGTAATCAACCACCAATGCTGACATGAAGTGTTAATTAGTATTCGTATCATTACATAGTATTCTTAACCGTCAGATTAATTATTGATTGATAGTTCACAAAATAAGTCAAGTTGATTTCTGTAATGAATGGAAGTCATACTACATTAAATAACGTGTTTATTGAATTGTTGAAAAATAAATTATTAAAAAAAAAAACAAATTTTACTCGTTTCTTTTTCAATTTTATTAATTAAATACTGTCTGAATTGATGTCGTCAAAATCTTTCGAATGATAAAATCGTCTGTGGACTATATCTGTATTCATTCTATTGATTTTAATCTACATTCTAATACAATTCAGTTTTCAATTGCAATTATGATATGGCTTCAGATAGCATTTTCTTGTTTCCAACAGAATGTGAATGTTTCTGCTGGAAATTTTCGCGAAGAGAAGTCTCAACAGGAATGTTTCTGTTTGTAGTCTTTCAGAGTTGTCATTTATACGAATCTGATGATATGAATGTAAGTTCGAGATCATCTGTATTTATATAAATATATATCAAAATTCGAACTAATGAAATGTCTAGACAAGGTATTCTGTGAAAAAATGTTATCGAAAATAATATGCATGTAAAGTTGCAATGGTAAAAATTCGTGATACACTTGAAGAAAGATTAAGATTTATATCGTTGAAAAACATCATCGACTATGATATCTCAGCAAAAGAAAGCTAATCGTTTTTGTTTTCAGTCGCACCAGGATCTATCGAGTGTACAAGGGTTTACTTAAAAAAAAATAATATTTCATCTCGCTGAATTTTCTCGTTACTTTGCGCTGTAGTAAATTACAGCGATGGTAACATCTTTATCAATGTCTTATCTAATCGAGCAATAGTAACGATTACTTTACTTACGACATGAAGTTGAAAATGTTTTCATTAAAAAATAACACTTCATCTGTGACTTTGTTATTGCTGAATCTTCATCGTATGCATTTGTTAGCACTTTAAAAAAATTGTTAACTTCCTTATTGATTACGTTTAAGTCGACTTCAAGTTCTGCATCCATAAAATTCTCGATTGAATTCATCGGTTGTAACAGATTTCAAGTGTTTAATATTTCCGTTTTTCGAGATATAATTTTAAACGCAACGTTCAATATTTGGAAATCAATAATTTAAATTTTCTGAGTTTTCATCGCATCTACGAGTCAATCCAAAACTGCAATCAGTGGCATCCCGTACTACTGAAAGAGAACAGAAAAAAATAAAAAGAATACCTTAGAGTGGATCAGTTGAAAAGAATTCTTCTGTGAGAACAATATCGAGCAATGAGTTTGACTTTGAACTGTATTAGACTTCTGGAAAAAAGACAATTAACTTAACTTAACGTCTTAGTTCATTTTCGAAGTATAGAGCATCAACTAATGAAAACTAAATCCGACAGTACAAGTGTTGCTTATCATGTCGCAATCAAAACAGATCTTTATCTTGATAAATTATTTCATTCTGAAATAAACTCTTTCTGTCGTACATCTGGACTGCAAAAAAGTCACATGATGTTTCCGAAAGAATAACAATGTATTTCTTTTCTTGTACTTAATCATATTATTTTAATTTTTATATTGTATAGTATTAAATATGAATGCAACGAACAAAATCGTCGAATTTTGATTTATTCTATGAACTGAAAAGATGACTGTCATGAACAAATGACAGTATAGATTTACTTTAAATAATCAATGAAGCCCAATGATATTACCTCATGTTTTAAAATTCACATCCATGCGTACATCGCATAGGTTTCGATATGTCAACAGTGAAACCTATATCGAACACAATACTTGTCATTGCGATTAAAGTTGAATTCTATCAGGGACAACTGGACAAGTAATTGAAGTGATGCATTGACATATCGTGGATGTATCGGAAACAGATACTGCAATGAATCGATACAAAATAATGATACCTTCTCACAGCTTCCATCTGCTAATCCCAACGATTATCGAATAACATGTGTGAAAGGATGTTCAATGTCTGAATTTCAACCACTAGTTCGAGTATGATACGAGAGAAATGCTGGAATTTAGCATGAAAATAGTCATAGTGTTTAAGAAGAATGAACAAGAGGTATGAATGATTTCAAAATTTTTTCTTATAGCAGTGGAATCTATGACATTTTCTAGCTAATTATAAGGAGATTTTATTCACAGAGACATAGTGACCTATAATATCTTCGTATTTCTTTCCATTGTACACAATGTAAAATCGACTCACGTCTCAGTTGTTTAGATTTTTCACAGATGACTTCATCATTGATAAAAACCAGATTTTGATGATATTCTACCCATTTTTTCTTCCAGATTGTATCCTGTGACTAAATGAAAAAGAGAAAACATCGTCGATAATTTCACTCAGGAATTTTCTCGTAGCCAAAAATATATATATCACTAACATTAGATAGATTATGTCCACAAAATAATATTTTGTGTGTCATAATATTAGGTTTTCTTTGAGCACTTGGTTCTAACTAACTAGTAGAATTTAGGCTAACCATGAATTTTTCAATTATCGATGGTTTGAAAGAGTATAACAAACTAGAATATATTTATCGGTGTTTCAGATCTTGATAAAGATGTCTACCAACTACGCGTTCACTTTTATAGAAATTCTTCTATTTATTAAAGTATAGAAATACAATGTGAAAAAGACCAAAGGTGTTTGAATAGAGAGTGAATCGGATTGGTAAATTTAAACCAATGACATTTCTGTCTATAAATGAGTGAGTAACTTGAGTCAAACGGTAAGATATATTATGTTCTATTTTCAATCGTAATAAAAAGCAGAGAAGAACTATGACATATTTACACATACATATACATATGTATTTTATCCGGTTTTTTGGTGTGTGTGTGTGTGTGTCTCTCTCTCTCTCTGACTCTTTTCGTTGGCTCTTTCCATGTAATGATAAAAGAAAACTCTAGCCTGAACTACAAAGTAATATTCGACAAAAGATGAACTAATTCATTTCTCTTTATCTGTGCTAACGCAAGATTCTATTGATTCAGGGTAATGCGACATTTCGTTTCTATCAAGAAGTCTGATCAGCTGTTGGTCAGCAATACTATTTCTATATATACACGTATGTATGCTACTGATCAACAGCTGTTGAATTTAGAGGTCGTACCAATAAGGTTTTGTGTCACTCTTTTTTATCGTCCGTTCTTATATTAGTTGTTTGTCAAAGGGAACGTACACTCAACTGTAATTTTCTATTGACTTTTAAAGATGAATAAACTAAGCGTGCGTTTGAATAGAAACCGAAAGTTTCATTTCATGTGAGTCATCCATCATTTTACTGTGTAGCATTTAACAATTTTAAGTGAACTATGAATGAGTCATTCCCAACAAGCAAATATCTTTTTATAAGTCAAGTATACATGTATTCTTTAGTGATGTAAGTACACTAAAGGAGTCAGAGTATAAAATGATGAATATTTACAAGGAACATATTGAAGAAGAAGAAGAAGAAGAAAAGAATCATTTCACGTTTTCTTTCATTTACTCATATGAAAATGCTTAACAATATCTTAACAGAAAGACAAGAAAAGAAAAATAGGTTTCGATTCTTTTTTTCTCTATTGATTCACAGATATTCAAGGACAAAAGGAGAAAAAAGTTTGATATATTCGTATACACCAGAATGTACAAACATATTCGAGTTTTTATTTTTTCTTTAAAGACGGCCTACACTACAATTGAGTATAGGGTATTATTTTATTCAGTCAAGTGTACTAAATAAATTCTGTTATTCTCGTCAACGAAGTAGAACAGTATTAATAGTTGTTTCGTATATTTTGCGTTTGGTTAGTAAACGTACGGTTAAAAGCATAAGTGTCTGTTATTTTTTTTTTTGTATATGAGAGTAAACAGCGAAGACATTTTAAATAAGAAGAATTTCATTTTCATGTTGAACAACTTTTAACTGTTTGAAATCGATTTCACGAATATGTATAGTAGACTACGCTCGATTTCATTCAAACAGTACGTTAGTAATGACGATGGTGATCATTTGATTGCTAATTATCATACATTGACAAAAATCGTAAGTTGTTTAAATTGATTTATCTTTTCATATATATTTTATTCGTTGTTAACGCCTATTATAGTATTATACTATTCAATTAGCATGATGAAATACTGAACTTATTTCAAATAAAAATATTCTCTCGAAAATGCAATTTAAAAATATCCACGAAACTTGAAAAACGCATAATGAATTTTGTAAAATATTTTACTATCAGAATAGGTTAAAATATTCACACTTTTTTCTTGCCTTGTCTCAAATTCAATTCTATCGTTGTTTCATTCACGTTTGAATCGTCGATTTCCGATGAATTCGAATAATAGAAGTCGATGATCATTAGGCGTTTGGCAGTCCATCATTCTAATACGATCCGTAGAATTTTGTGATTTTACAAATTTCGACAATGTTCGATCGTAGGATACTAACATTTGAAACAAGCAAATAGACTGATGAATGTTATTTATCTGTGAGTTAATCACTTGTCATAGAAGCTATGTCCAAAACGACGTAGTTTAAGTTTCAAGGAATTTTTGTTCTTTATGATGCGAATTGACAACATACCTTATTAATCGTACGTAGATGCAGTAGCTTGCGACATAGATCAATTCGTTCTTGTTCTCAGCTTGTACTTTGACTAGTCTAAAAACTACAGAATGAAAACTATGAATAGTCATTTGCACGTAGAAGATGAAACTTCATGTTGATTCTCTACTGACTGAAACCCTGCAAAGTTGTAAAACGAAGTTAATTTTGAATAATTCTTTGTGGAATAACGTCCAAGTGATCTAAACCGATGGAAGAAGCAGCTTTCTACGAAATCGAATAAGGTATTATTCTCTAAGACGCTTTTTTCATCGATTTACACGAGTCGAACACAGAGTACATCAATAATATTAGTTGTTTAGCAAATAAGTTTCATTCGGTAGGCAATCAGTTACTTTTATCATGATAGATAATTTGAACAAAATTTTAAGATTAAATTTTACTGGCACCCTATCCTAATACATAAGAACAATTATTTTCGACAAGAAAACTTTTCACTGAAAAGAAATTTCTTTCAATAGTATATTGTATGCATTGCATTATGGTTAACATTTAGACGAGTGAAGAGAAAGAACAAGAGTCATATACTTTTAAGATGTACTGAATCACTAGAGTGTTCGGTTAGCTTTTCATATCAAGAATGCACATGAAGGCTATCGTTCTACTTTTATGATTCTCAGCAAACAGAAAACAAATCGATAGGAGCTATATCTAATGATCTGCTTTATCCTGCATTCTAAATTCCATTTTCCACAAAGATTTCTGATTGATCAACAAAGTTGAGAATGTCTTTCATAAATAACTACGTTTACAGATTTTTCTCAAGTTTTTATATTAATTTTGAACATATCCAATATATGGATTACGGTACGCGACCTCAACGAATCTCTTGTCAATATGGTTATATTCGTACGGTACCTGGCATATTGAAAGCAATCGAATTTGTAAGCATTCCCAATTTCTTAAGAGAAACGAATAATGTTTTTATTTTATTTCTTCATTTAAGGTTTGTGACATAGCAGCTTTAATATTGGGTGCAGCAGCACCAGATATATCCTACAATGGTCACAAAGGCTTTTTTACGTTCGTTGCTGCGTTTGCACTCATTATAACAACAATTCTTTTTCTCTTGGCTTTAATAAATCTCCAGAATGTTTGCATGCCAGATCATTGGCTTATGATTGTAAGACATTGTGTAACTAAAAACCTTATCATACTAACTGATTAAACTTAAACCTAGGAAATGTGTTGGTGTGCCTTGATTGCGTTACTCTTTTTCATTGCAAGTATTGTTGTTGCAACCATTGCGAAATATAATGGTGTTTATGGAGCTGCAGCGGTAAATTATTGATCGAGAGACATAGTTAATATTTTAGAAATTTCCCGTTTTTCGTTTCTCTAGTTCTTTGGTTTTGCAGCTTTTCTTACTTACACAGCCGATGCTATTAATCGCTTTCGACTTATGAGAGCTGGTCCACGTGGTCGACATACCGAAACATATGCATCAAGTACAATAACATCAACAGTTACTCGACAACAACCAACTTATTAAAACGAAATGATCTGACTTTAGTGAACGAATTTTCTATGATCAATTGTTAGAAATTCGTTTCGTCTTATTACGCTTCTGTTTTTTTCTTTTTACATTCCTTTGGAGATGTCTCCTATTTGTAGAGGTGTTATGCTGATGATAGTCACGATGATCTGAATTTATAGTGCAAATATGTATATATACATATTGATGTACTCGTATTTACAAATGTTTTGAGAATGAAAAATAATGATGTTGTTTTATTTGTCTCATGTTTAATTTGTTTCTCATATCTCTTGACGTAATGAAAATGTAAAAAAAAATGAAGAAAAATCGTATACTGATAAGATATTTCTAAAAATGGATGTATATACAACTGTGCTGAAAATTTGTTGGCATAAACACAAATCTTCAAATGTTAATGTGTGCAAGGAAGAAATATTTAGATGAGTTATTTTACATCAACAGTAGAATTATTTATCATTGATGCCGAAAAATTCTGCAAGTATTTTCAGTAGATTCTTCGATGATGAGAATGAGATTGTCATCAACTCATTGAGTAAATAACAGCACTTGAATGATCAATGTCTTAAGATATGAAGAAAAGAACACATCGAGTGCAAGGCTAGAAATTTTTACAAGAACCCGTTCGAGTTCATGATAGAAGCAGAACAATATCCGTTTGCACTAATAGCCATTAATAACTGAACTCTTATACAATCATCGTCAAGGTTACTTCCTAAATGTCTTGCGCGTACATTAACAGCGAAATATAAACAATGGGTATAAATATAATCCTTGAGTTTTCAGAGCAGTTGCAAGATTTCGTGTGCAATATTTTGCTATATCTAAAGATAAAATGCGGATCCAAATCAGAACAAGATTAATGAATCGAATTTAGAATCGTAATTTTTGCAATGGACTGCACTATTGTGTACTTCACTAAAATTCTGTTTTTTTTTTCTATAAAACATTATTTACATAAACCAATGTTACCTTTACTCAAACTAGAATCGTTTTCATTAACCGTTAATGGAGCACATGATTATATTCTACATTTCTGATTGCCTATATACAAAAATATTATCATTCAGTGCAACTGTTGCCATATGCCCTAATTCTTATGGCTATCAACATAATTATAAATAGAATGGATTTATTTCTGTAGGATACGACACGTAATAATGTAGATTGATTGTTGAAGTTTTCTTCTTTTAACCACTGTTAATTGTTTTATTGTATATGAATAGCAAATTATTCAGCTGTATTTGTTTTGTCAACTAGAAATGAAAATTTATTAGTTTCATCTATACCGATGAAATATATTGTTGACTTGAATATCAATCTGGACTGTGTGACATTTATTTTTGTCAGAAAAATCTATTAATTACTAATTCAGTAGAGGAGAATCTTCCTTCAGATTCACTTTATATGCATAAGTGACAAATAACACATGCTGTACATTTACTGGTTAATTGAAGAATAATACATTGGTACCAGACATATAGAATCCTTTCAGTCGGTTGTATAGAATTAAGCCAACAACAGTATCAACAATAACATTTCTTTTCTCTCGAATTTCCTATTCAGCATTACGTGTGTGTCTATGTGCTTGTTTCAACATATATTTTATATCTTAGATATAAAGACGTTTTAAAATCAAACTGAACTATGGCGACTTCATCGCAATTAAAGTTTACAGCAATTAATTCACTTGGTTCTCTGGAATTTGGAACTTCATTTATCAGTCAACCCCGTGGTATAGCTTATCGAGCATCGGATTCTTTACTATTTATTGCTGATACTAAAAATGAACGTGTTGTAGCTTTTACCGAAGATAATAAATTAGCAAAAATCATAAGTCATTATGGGTGTAAAAATGGTTTAGCTGTTATGAATAATGATCAAATTGCCATGAGCGATGAATTACAAGTATCAATTTTAAATAAAGATCTTCGTTTATTACGTACGATCGCTTGTGATGACATCGATGCTGGTTTAACTAATTATCAAGGTATCTGTGTCGATCATAAGGATTTGCTTTATGTATGTGACCAAGCCAATCGACAAGTTAAAGTCTACGATCCTAAAACTGGAAACATTGTACGATTCTTTGGTAATAAAAGTGTATTCAGTTCTCTTGCATACTGTACAACAACTAAGGATCACATATATGTGACCGATCCACAAGGTTATAATTCTTTTCATCAATAGTATCTCTATGTTTGTAATTAATGGTTAGGTTCATGTGTTCATAAATTTACACTTGATGGTATATATATTCAACGTTTCGGTAGTGTAACATCACCAAATTTTCCTCAAGCACTTTCAAGTCCTCGTGGCATAGTTACATTACCTGGCACGAATCATTTATTGATTGCTGATTCACACAACGATCGTTTGGTAGTTTTCGATGAAAACGGCGAATATCAACAATTAATAACACATGGAATCGAATATCCGGAATCATTGGCAATTAACAGAAAAGGAGATCTTTTTGTTGCTATGCACGATCGTATTGGAGTCTTCGCTCGACACAAATAATCAGAATAAATTTACTTTTATCACTTATAAAGAATCTAATTAGATTGATCATTGCAATTGATCAATTCATTTAAATAAACTATTACTCTAGAAATGACTTTTCAATGTACTATTGAGTAACTGATTTAATGAATACAGTTAATATGAAACAGAATTTTTATATTCAATTGTGCCACTATGAAATTATCGTTTCGAGTAAGTATTTCGAGTTAATAGTAGTCACTTGTTTGAAGTCATTTTTGGATTCCTTTGTGATTTTATGAGCGGCGGATCCTATGTGTAGTCTATTTCTGCATATGTTTCTTTGCAACAATTGATAAACGATAAGCAGAACGAAACAAGAAATAGTAATTATCAATGAGATGAGAAATCTGATAAATAAGTCACATGAAAGCAAAATCCAGTCGACAACAGGGAAATGGTGTCAAAATCTGTGTGGTTAATTGGTATTTAACATATTTTCTAGATATATTTCATGTATTTCTCTTCCCTGGAAACAGGAAAAGGTCATACTCTCTAGCACTTACATCAAAAGCTATTTCCCGATGATTGCTCCCTCTTTTTTCTGATAAACTACTATTCCATGTCTGATTTTTGTGAATCCATTATTGCCTAAAATAGATGTGTGATATTACTAAATACATTTTAATGCTGTAATTAGATATGAATAATTACTCACTACAAAAATAAGTGCTGTTTCATCATATATCAATGGAGGGTTTCTTCCAATATAAACATTCAGATAAATGGCATTTAGGACAAAAAGATCAACATAAAAAATTTTATGATTTTCATCTTCTTTAATTATTGTTTCAAATTGGTATAGACAAATTTCTGATGTGCCTATCTAACTAGCATGAATATTATATTATTTTACAGTAGCAATATCAAAGAATGATTAACAAAAACATGAACAGAATTGTCTAGGTTGTATGAGATATCTTCATAACATACGAAATATCACTGTCATTTTGTTCATCATTTGTACATATTAATTCCACTTTCTTCTTTTAGCAGGACCGTGAAAGAGAGGCCAACAGAATGGAATCCATACATATATACATATGATTTGTAACCAGCAGATGATGAACAAAAACAAAAACAATGATAATCATTAGTGCATCTATGTAATTATCCAGATGAATAGAAAGTTTCATAACTCTATCTAAACAAAATATAATTTTTTGCCGGTCATGTTGTCTTACAATTACTTTTCTATGTGCAAGTAGGTTTTTTTCATTTGTTTTATTATAATGTCAATCCTATTGAGAGTAATTCATAGTTGTAATTATTCTCATCTATGTTGAAATTGACATTGTGCACACGAAAGAATTCAATAATCATAATTTATCAAACCATGTTATGATAAAAATCGAATTCAACGATATGGATGTGGACAAAGAAAATGACATGAAATTATCTAGAAAAGGTCACTGTATCGTAACGATGGCTTCTTACCAATATGAAAGTTATATGAGTAGTTATATTAGCAAGGCCGTGACCATGATGAATAATATGTACAACCCGAAGAGTGAGAACCATCGGAAGGGATAAAAACTCAATGAATAGGGAAAACAAGGACATGATTGTTTCTATCGTTCTCATCACCTACCTATCTGACATCTATAGAAGAATAAATGCTATGCTTAATTTTATCCACGAAAGTACTCATGATTTTCATATTGGTAGAATAATAAAATATAGGCATTTTTATTTGCTCAATAGTTCCAGAATAAACTTTATCAATGTTAATACATTTATATACACGTAGAAAGGAGTTCAACATACTATCTTCTTAAAAATCGATTTCTCAAAAATCTGATCGCGCCCTAAGCTGATTTTTTCTATTTTGTAATAGTTTTCTCGATTATCAACTGACCATTTTAATTTGTGTACTCAAACTCATTGGTTACATTGAATGCAATCACCTGTTCGGAAAACTTCAATACATTGATAAGGAATCTTGCATCACTATTTTATGTCTTCAGACGAAACATCTACAAAACTTATTATGTAATTTTTAATGTTATGCTGAAAATTATTGGATTAACTCTGCATGAAAATTTATCGTCTTGTTGATGTTGTCTTTTAAATATAATTAAACCAAATGAAAATCTCTAGAATGACGTCACGTTGATTGGATCCACAAAGACTCGAAATATACATGTAATTTTAAATTTAGGTAAAGACAGCGTCAAACTATTGATCTATGACATATTGTATTTAGCGAAATTACGTCATTATGTGTTCGAAATAAGCCATACAGTAAGCATAGGACACGCAAATCATCACATGCTGAGTAATTTGCGTCGATATAATATCTCTACTGCATATAACATATACGC
Organism: Rotaria macrura; assembly: GCA_900239685.1. Lineage (NCBI taxonomy): Eukaryota > Metazoa > Rotifera > Eurotatoria > Philodinida > Philodinidae > Rotaria > Rotaria macrura. Next base: position 35,063 of record OENT01000468.1, on the reverse strand, counting down.
GTCGTAGCATATACGAGTAATTAGAATCTATTTATAAATGACACAACTCGTAGTAAAAAATACTAGAGCAACTACAGTATTCTATGCAATGAATAACGTTCTTCGTTAACACTGATACTATCATGAACACTTGACATAGATGAGAAAATACACTGCGTAGATATCAGCAGTTAATGCAAGAGTTCTATGGTTGAAGAATAATACAAGAAATTTCATGGACAACTCTTTTGGGCATAAGTTACAAGTAACTATTTGTATATTGGCTCATCGATCAACTGAAAAAGGATGTCGTTAGTATAGAGATAAGCAACTAATTTCTTAAGCAGTTTCTTTCAATGTTGATGAACCATTAAGTTTGTGTCAACTCTGATCGACATACCATTAAGAAAGAACTCGACTAGTTACTTGATAAGCCATGCGCACATGTTATCATCACGTGTTCGACAAGTTTAAATAAAAACTAATCTCTAACTATTAATCAAAGAACGAGTCCTTCAATCTGGGCAATGGTGTACAATTCTTTACTTGAAATATGTAATATTTTTCAATGGAATGTCGATAAAATATTGATTCGTATAATTATAATCGTTTGAAACGTCGTACTTTTATCATGTTTGATTTATTCATAAGACAGAGAATTTTTTAAAAGTATCGAAAAGTTATTAAAGTAAGTGTTCCTTCATGTTATCGGTATGTGTCTGAAGCTTTTTACTAATCTAAAAGCATTCAATGTTCATTCTAACTAGTTAAGGTACTATGCATTTATTTTTTGATGGCAAGAGAATTTAATTTGAGCACAGGAAATTCATATTTCTTGTTGCAACAGTATTATCTAAGATTTATGTTCTTATTTAAAACACAATTAAAGGAATCTATACTATCAACAGCGTGAAACCAAGAGTTGAAGTTTTATGCATACACCTACTCACTTAGTATCTTCTAACCTCGACCGATGTCTTTGATGTTAACAAATCTTACAGAGCAAACTCATCATTGCTATGCAATATCGTTCGAAGTCGTTTGTTTCTATGATTTACATATTTTACATTGATTTAAGCTCGTACTTCAAATGACATTTGATTGACTACCGTTCTTGCAAACTTCATTCACGCTTATGTAGAAAACAGTTCACAGTTTGTGGAACGAGAAATTCTTGAAAGATTTTTAACTTCTATTCTGGAACAAGCGAATATTTGAATTTTATACCTTAAATTTTTATCTCGGTCCAAGCTTTTGGATAAGTGGAAAAACGATTGAAATTTATATTGTATTAGTTCTTAATTATCCATTAGAAGAGAAATAAAATTGCTGCTATCGAATGAAAACTTCCAAATACAGTTGTCGATTTTAATTCACTCCTATTCATAATCTTTTAAATTGATACTATTATTTATTTATCAGTTGTTTTCTTTTTCATGAAATTCAAAGATGAGAAAATTGATTGAACACACACAGACCACGTGGCTTCGTATGATGTTCACAGGAGTGTCTTCTGGTGACTAGAGTAAAACTCGTAAAGTTGAGTCATTATTGCTTTAATGAAATTTTGATTTCATTTTAGGGATTTAAGGAGAACTGAAATAGTAATATGTTAACATTTAATTTCGTCTCCCATTGGTTTCGGTAAATACCATACATGAAACAACCTGAAAATCTCGGCGTTTTCAGCTAAACTCAATTGTAATTGTTATTGTTTTAATATTGAAATCTTGTTTTCGTCCGATATTTTAGATATAATTCTATAATATCCATCGACATATTGAATGTTAATTAGAAAAATCTATGCTGTACTTTTTCTACAAATCTCTAAAATCGGAACGAAAATATCAGGACAAGATACGGCAAGCGAAATGTAATCTGTACTAGTCGTAAGTCAATCATATGATAAATGACAATCTTATCTAGAACAACTTACTCAAAAACAAAAACCAGTGATGAATCGTAATTTTCAATGTAATTACATATGACTATATAAATACGAATGTTTGGACTAAGGTTGAGATGGAAAACCTTGATCTTTGAAATATTTTGTAATTACCGTTGTACACAAGGTAGTGACCAGAACGAGTTTGAAATGTTTTGTCTTCTTCTCATATATTCAATACAAACTCAAACAATAGATGCCCACTGATTCAATCGTCTGATGATTAGTTATCTCTCTAATAGATATTTACTCCAATGAGAAACTCGTCGAAAGTCAACAGTGATACTGAGATTTCGCAAATTATCGAGCATGGAGTTAAACTTTCTCAGTTGCAAATATCTGAAGAAATGCATAAATAAGATATGATCAAGTGCTAGAATAATCTCTGATAAATGTTCTTCAATGTTCGATTTCACTTCATAAACATTTAAAATATGTCTGTCTGTTTCATCCATCCAACACAAATGTGTATGTTAACAAGGATATAAAAAAAAACAATCCAGAAATCGCACAAACACACACTCACGCACAAGCATAACAACAACAACAACAACAAAAACCAATGAAAAAGAACCGAAAACAATCGCACCACTACTATAGAAGAAGAAACAACAAGAGAAAGTTGTTGCTAAGAACATGAACACTCATGGGCAGTATCGAAGAAACGAATAGAAAGATACCAATAAGAAAAAGAATCAAGAGCTGAAATGATGATGAGAATGCTCATTGTATATCTTTTTTTCGCGTAACGTGATTGAATAGAAAAGTGCACATAAAGAAAAACAGAAGCAAACGTTATCACGCAGGTGTACGAGATAATAAAGACGATGGAAATTGTTTATGAAAATGATGTTTTTTATTTTTATGATGCTGTCGATATTGTTCAACCGTCGTAAATGGCAATGATTTGGATGTTGGTGAAGGTGATTGATCATGACATCGTTTCATATGATGATGATGATGATTTTTATCGGATTTATGTTTCTTTTTCTTTTTCTTCAGAATATTAATCATCGATGTTGAAGCAATCGATTGTTCATCAAGAGAATTCATTTGAGAGGAACAATTCACGGTTGAGATTTCTTCAGTGCGTTGTTTTTTTCTTACTGGCTGTTCCAATTCTAATGAATTCTTATTTTCATTCGAATGATGATTCGAATTTGAAATAGATGTATGTCCGTTGAGTTTTGGAGATGATAATAATGTTGCTGCTTTCACAGTCAATTTTGGTGATGATGAATTTGATTCCAGGCTTGACAATGAAGATATGGAATGACTACTACTATTTATCGACAATGGTGTATTTAGCTTTGCATTTATTTCATTTAAAACTTCCGGAGAAGTTAACAATGATGATTTATTATTTCCTTGATTCGACTAAAGAATGAATTCGAAGTTAAAGTTAATAATGAAGTCAGAAAAGTCAAACGAATATAATCACCTTATTTGATGGACTGAGGGTTTTCGAACTACTAGTTACGAACGATTGTTGTTTTTCAGCTAACAAACTAGATTGACCATTGGCTGATTCTGTATGTGATGTTGTTTGAGCTTTAGGTTTTGTATATCCATTGAGTCCATTTACTAGATAAAATTTCATGTGAAATAAAATGACACAAAATCCAAACGAATAATGTATATCCTAGGTTATATGCCAACGGTTTGTTTCTTCAAAACCTGGTGATATACAAAACAAACAGTTTTTGAATGAGCAACAAAATGGTAGTCTTTCAATAGATAGCCCAGGTCTATCAGCAAATTTTAGTTATCATAGTGTCAGAATGTGATATAGTTCATATAGAGAAATATAACGATTTACAAATGAGTTCCTTTCTCTGAATCTCGTAAGAGATTCGAGGTTAATGATCATTATTGATTTCATCTACTTCTGATATCCTACTATCTTCAAATGTTATACATTCGAAGATGATTTATGATCTTTCATACAAGCATAACTAAAATATTGACTAGTGTTCTGGCGTTCATTTCTTTCGTAGTGTTCTACTTTTTATGCTTTAGTATCAGATCAAAATGTTAGCGGTTTCAAATAAAAACCTCAATCAGAGAGATCTAGCAAGTATTCGTTCCAAAGAACATTCTCCATGCTCATCATTCCAATAATAAATATTCATTGAAATAATAATAAGAGCTTTCGCTATGAAATTCATAACATCTGTCTTGTCTTTCCTTAATATTGCAAGAAAAGATTTTATATGATACTATTTAGTGTGCCACATACTTTGCCGAGGAAGATTTTGAGTCGATGTTGAACGTGAAGTAAAAAAATTCGAATTTACTGTTACTGTATGCGATGGGTGTTCATGATTGGATGTTTTACCATTTTGATAGTTAATTTTATTTATTTTTGCGGTTGCTGTTGTTGTAGATTTACCATTTGTTAAATTATTTGTTAGTGACGGTTCTGTTTCTTTAATATAGCATAGTATGTATGCTCCATGCTGTGTTAAAACTTGATTGACATCACACTGTGTCATTGATGTATCATCTGCTTTATACCAACGATTATTTGGTGAACGTACATATGAATAATAGTGTCCTGAATGCATGGATGAGCCTACATGTACGAGAACAGCGTATAAACGATAATTTAATGTTTGATCATTTGAATTTTCTTCACTCATATACGGTTTAACATTTAAATATTCAGGATAACGAACAAGATGCGATAGTTTATGTGAATTTTTACCGAATTCAAAACGTTTCAAATTAATCAATAAAATTTTCGATGCTTTATGTAGCGTATATCGTTTCACGGCTGGCACTAATTGTTTACATTTGATACAACGATAGAGATTTTCACCTGATAATGTTTCTCGACAAACAAACTGTTGCAATGATTGTCGTAAATCTGAATGATTTCGTACACCAACAATCCATGTATATTGAACTTCGAACGTATCCGATGTGTAACGACAACGTGAACATATAACACGTGAGCGTAAAACAAGACCAAATAAATCATGAAGAAATGTTTGTGAATGACATAGTTGTTCATAGGATGTACCGGATGAAGGACGTAAACGTTCCGGCGGTTGAGATGAACGTAGGCATGCTTCAATAATCTTATCAATTAAACAAATTAAAAATTCACTAGCGTCTTCTTGACGGCCAAAACGAAATGTTTTCGATATGTCTTTAATACGTCGTACAATATTGTTTGGATTAGCTGGACTTGTTGATGATGAATAGGAATTTTTTGTATGTATTAATTTAACGATACGTTCAGCTTCACAAAATAAACAAAACTGTTTCTCTAATTTCATACGACAATGTTGATGATGAGAATTTGATAGTAGCCATTGAACGAGTGGTGGAGTATTCGCTAAACATTGTAGTGATGCATTTATAAAACATGTATTACCAAGATTAATTAGACCTGAACCACGATCCTTTAATAGTTCCCAATTCATCATCAATGATGAATCTTTTTCAATAGTTTTATCAATAGTCTTTGGTGAGGAACATTTATTTGTTGATTGGTTCGTAATAGATGTTAATACGACATCATTTGTTATAGTTGGTATAACTCCATTTGAATATCGTTTACGTAGTTGATCTAGTGGATTCTTTTTATATGGTTTAAATAATAACTTTTGTGTTAAGATAGTATGATGTTTATGTTCATTGGCAATATGCTCATTATTTAGTGAATTTTTTGAGAAAGATGAGTCCGATTGTTTTAATAGACGTGAAGATAAAAAACGTCCACAAACATCACCAAGATCTATTTTCGACATGATCTAAAACGAAATCGAAAAGAACACATTCATGATGATAACGGATATTCTTAAATATCTTCATGCAATGTGATAGATGATTGTTTTGACTTTCGTCCGATTATTGATTTATCGTGATCGAAAAAATCATATAGTAAAGAAATTCTCGATAGCGGAGAAAAACACGTATTGGTAACGTGACGTGAATATGTACATAAATAAAATACATACGTACGAACAACACACGAAAAGAAGCAATTTCAAACGAAAGTAAACCACGAAACATATGCATTTTAATCTCTTATGTCAATGAAAAACATCTCCATATGCTAAATGAAAATAATCTTCGATTACATTTTGAATCGGATTTCGCAAGAAAAAGTTAGCCATAAGATTTTTAATGCTACGATCCAACATGGACATACATAGATCGAAAAGGACCCTGAAACTCGTCGTCTTTTTCTTTATGATAGAAGTAATAGAATATAATTTATCTAGCAAATAAAAACATAATTCAACGAATAATTATGCATTTTTGTATTAAATCAATATTTATTATATATAAAAAAAAGAGTTCGTTGGCGGCCTCTATCTTATGCACCAATGGGAATAGAAATTAGTTTGCTTGCTGGCTGTGGTTGCTCTTTCCCAACATCGATGAAATTAATCGAAAATGTATTCAAATACCAACGTTTCGAGTTTTAATCGATTAGAAACATTTATACAATACTATCTTGATCGTGTAACACCGTATACCACTTGTCGTTGGTTCTTAAATTTACTTTTATTAGTACTATTGCTTCTTGAAGTTTTTTATCGAAAAGGATTTTACATCATAGTGTATGTCCTTGGCATATTCTTACTACATCGACTTATTCTCTTTCTATCACCTAAGATAGAACCATCATTATCGATCGTCGAGGACGATGATAACATACCTAATTTGCCAACAAAATCAACGGATGAATTCCGACCATTTATTCGGCGTTTGCCTGAATTCCAATTTTGGTACACAACTTTCAAAGCCATCGTAATTAGTATCATTTTGACATTATTTCCTATATTAAATATTCCAGTATATTGGCCTATGCTGTTAGCTTACTTTATAATATTATTTCTTTTGACAATGAAACAACGCATCAAACACATGATACACTATCGATATGTCCCATTTAGCTATGGGAAAGTTCGATATACGGGAAAAAATGTCCAACAACAAGGGACTAAAATTTCAACTAATTAATTTTTTTTCTTTCTTGTTTTTTTAATAAGTTTCGCATTTAAACTAGAACAAATGAACGAAACGCCTGCCCATGTATTTTCAGACTGATCGCTTTTAACAGATTCTTTTTTTTATTTATGTTTCGAGATTTTTATTCGTATAACTTTATTTAAACGATGGGAATTCATAATTTAGCAAAATTAATTGCTGATCATGCACCAGCAGCTATCAAAGAGGGAGAAATGGCGAATTATTTTGGACGAAAAATTGCTGTCGATGCGTAAGTCTCATACAATCATGTGTAACATTCAAAGATAGATATTATATGATCAGTTTCTTCGAAGATTCATTTATCTATTTGGTCAACAAAGAAAATCTCAGACAGCATTAGTAAATAGTAAATCTTGATAGATACAATGATATGGGAGCGCTTTTTGAAGAAAATTGAACTTCTTGAAAATGTTTGAAAAAGGAAACACTATCAAGTTATGAAAGTTCTCATGTAAAGTTACAGCTGTGAAGTAATTGTAAAATGCGAGAAATTCATATAGGTAATTATTCATTTGTCAAAGTTCTAGATATTGATAATTTTGCAGCAAATAGAATTCGAGTTTTTTGTTCACTAGCTAAAATACAACTGATTGAAATGAACTTTATATATACATATACATAGAAATCTTACTGATTTCTCTTCGATTACTGCACTTCAACTTAGCGAAATGGGAAATACATTCAGTTTGCTATGGTAACTTCTGTCGTAGGAAGTTTCTGCACCATTGCAGACATTATTAAAAGAATAGAAATTTTCACTGACACAAATCATCAAGTAGTACATAAGTAATGAAAATTCTCTTCGTTGAAATGTTTCAACTTGAGTAACTTGTAAAAATCTAACATTTTGATTTGCACTGTTGTATGACTGCGTAAAAATTCGTATGGCTATTAAGCTGCTACTCCTGTCTACTACAGTTCAATAGTTGAATTAATAGCTCAATAGATCAACTTCATGTTGGTCTGATTCTGAAATTTTTCTATTCAAATGCTAAAATTAATCGAGTACTTTTTAAATCTCTCGAGCTAACAGAAGAAATACTTGTTATTTTCATTGATGTACATAGGTTACTTGTAACATCAAAAATTTGAACATGTATATCTATGACAGCGTGATAGATTTGATGATCTCTTGGAACTTTCTAGTATGAAGATATTTCTTCGACATCTTCTATTGATTTCATAGTTCGATGTCTATTTATCAATTTCTGATTGCTGTCCGACAAAATGGGGAAAATTTAACGAACGATAGCGGTGAAACAACTAGCCATTTAATGGGTATGTTTTATCGAACGATTCGGATGATTGAAAATGGTATCAAGCCCGTATATGTATTCGATGGAAAACCACCACAAATGAAATCAAAAGAATTAGAGAAACGTCTTGAACGACGTACAGAGGCTGAAGCTGAAATGACTAAAGCAGCCGATGCTGGTAAATAAACGATTTCTTATTATTGGACAGAAAAAGTGGAATCTGACATAAATTAAACTTTCTTTTAAGGTGATGAAGAAGCATTTGATAAGTTCGCTCGGCGAACGGTTAAAGTAACACGACAACACAATGAAGATTGTAAACATTTGTTGAGATTAATGGGCGTACCGTATGTTGATGCACCGACAGAAGCTGAAGCTCGTAAGATTGTTTATTTTCTATTATTTGATTGCTATCCTATTCTGTTTTATTTTAGAATGTGCAGCACTTGTTAAACAAGGCAAAGTCTATGGCGTTGGAACTGAAGATATGGATGTAAAGTGAACTTTTTAAATTTAATGTACTCGTCACTTAACTTTACATTTAGGCTTTGACATTTGGTGCTGATGTTCTTGTGCGACATTTAACATTTAGTGAAGCGAGGTAAGTTCCATTGAAACTATCTAAATAGATAAAATTTAAAATTTTCATCTTCATAGAAAAATGCCAATACGAGAGTATTCCTTATCGAAAGTTCTTCAATGTTTAGAAATTAATTTTGAAGAAGTATGAGCGGGATTGTTGTTGCGATATTATTTATGCTTGTTTTTATTTAGTTTACTGATTTATGTATTTTACTTGGTTGTGATTATTGTGATTCGATTAAAGGTATTGGCCAAAAACGTGCCCTTGATTTAGTTAAACAATATCGTAATATTGAAACCATTCTTAAACATATTGATACAAAAGTAGATTAAAATAAAACTTCTTAGACGAACGAATTACTTATTCTTATGTCTTTTATTAAATAGAAATATTGTGTACCCGATGAATGGGCTTACGAACAAGCTCGACAATTATTCAAAGAACCTGACGTTTTACCAGCTGAAACAACTGATGTCTGTCGCTGTTTTATTATTTAATTCACGAATTTTTTCTTCGTATTTCATTCTAGCTTAAATGGACCGAACCAGATGAAGAAGGTCTCATAGTCTACATGGTTAATGAAAAAGGATTTTCGTAAGTAAAATTTCGATGAATTGAAGAAAGAAATTTGATGAGTGAGCGTATTCAATAATCTACCTGAAAAAGAAATTGTTCAATAAGGATTTACTGTACAATTTATAGATGGGCGGCTCAAAATGAATATGGTGTTTTAAAAGAAACTTCAATGTAATCGGTTTTCTATCTACATCTGTGAAATTGAAACCACATACTAGATCATACTGTTGGAAAAGAGCAGATTTGAACTGTGTACCAGTTTTTTGTATCTCGAAACGTAGTCATCAGGAAGAATCTAACAATGGCATATTATAAGAGACATTTGAAAAACCTGCCTAATCTGACGGAGCATTTAGATGCATTCGATGACTCGTTTTCCACTAAAGTTCGCTCGTCCAAACGATCCGAAATATAGAAAAAAGAACTCAATAGAAATCCGACAAGAACTCATTCGAATAATTATCATTCAATAGAATTAAATAGAGTATCTTGGAAGTGAATCAGCATACCAATAGCACAACTGAAAAATCAAGTTGTTTCTCGAGAAACAAAATCTTTTCACATGTCATGTCAATGATAACGACCGAACGATTCACAATCTAAATCGTACGAACAAACTAATATTGTAATCGATTCGAGCAAGTTCTATCCTTCTTTTTGTTTTCTACTCAGGGAATAATATGTGGACGTCGCATAGAGCAAATTAATTCGGTTATCGAGATGAGATAAATACGCGAATATAAATTTCACTGTACATTCTTAACAAATGTCTCCAACTATAAATTCGAATGTCTATCGATTGAGTTTCTTTTCATTATAAATATAATTCATATTCTCATCATAACATAATCATTAAAAGTATATGGATTTTTCTAAGTCATATTTGGAAAATATATTAAATAAGCCTTGACAACAATTATGATCAGATCAATGTTGAAAACATACAACTCTACATCACATAAACACATTTTAAGATTTCTTGAAAGCCATTTCTATCGGCGATGGTTTTAAAAATTGTGAAATCTCTATTTCTTTGAATTTTTCGTTTTTAGAATTAAAATTTTCTTACTGTTAAACGTAGAAAATGCTTATCGGAAATTCATATAAAATGTCTTGAAGAAAAATATAATCGATTTAAGGTTCAGTTGAAAATGTTGAAGGCTACTCACATTCTCTGCTACGGATGTTAACCGACGATTGTCTTTTCTTTTGCTACGGATGATGATACAACATAGGATGGCCTATCATTAGTTGGTCTGTTTCTATATGAACAATACTAAGGGCATGAAACAATGAAGTTGTACCTTGAAGAAATAACCTACAATGTAGCACTTGATCAGATTGAGTTATACTAGTGTCTTTAGAGGTCCTATGTATGCATTGAATACGTACATCGGTATTTAAATCGAAGGTTAACATTCCAACAAGGTTAAATTCAGAGAAGGAAAGGTCCGAGAAAATGATAAACAGTAAGCAAATATCAAAAGTCCACACTAAAGATAGAGCAATAGTGAACGAAGAAAGAAAACCTCGAATCGAAATAATGGATATTGATTGTGTATTTCATTATCAATCTGAATTAGACAACTAGTTTAGTATGTTGGAAATTCTTCCATTGACATTTTTCGTATAATTGAAATTATACTCAATATTGTATAAAATCGTCGTTCTCTTAGCGCGTTAATACCCTATTGCTATGAGTACCTAATTACAATTTTTCAAGCTTGGCTTTCGAGATTATTTTCATTGATCAAAAAAAAGTGTGTAATTTACAAGTGAATAAAATAGATTCGAATAAATAATTTATAAGACAAAAAACAAGAGTCATAGTCTTTGATAAATCATTTCGAATGATTAAAAATAGAATGTTTTATGAATCATGTTGAATATTGTAAGTAATGAGTTTTCACGCTACGTGTGCACTCATTTCATCCAGTACTGAAAGAAGGTCACCATTCTTTGATCGTATAAGCTGCAGAAGACCTTCATCAGAATCATCAAAGCCCATAGCCTTCAGTTTTTCAACACATTCTTCAATTGCTTTCTCTGATGGTAATCGAGCTGCCCTGTTAGAACTACTAGCGGATGTTGTTGATGAATTTATTCCACTGGTACGAAACACATTTAACCATGATGCAATTCCTCCCTGTTGCTGAGTTTGTTGTTCGCTATGATTATTAGTGGTAACATTCGGTGTTTCATTATTTGTATCTGACTCTTTTGGTACGACAATTGGTTCAGATGGACCTGTATTTTGATTTGATGATGTTTCCTCTTGAGTATTTGTTGTTGTTGTTGCCGCTGAAGGGGTTGTTGTTTCATCAACATGATACTCGCAATCAATACCAAACGGTGACAATGCTTGTTGTAGATATTGACCAACATTTTCAAGGTATTGTTTGGAGTTTTGCATATGAGTTTGTGTATTAGTTTTAATATTGTCAAAATGATGTTGCATATGTGCACGAAATTGTGCTGCATTTTCTCGATTAGGTAACCATTGTGGAATTTGTGTTTGAATTTGTTCGAAAAATTCTGGATTAGGTACAAATGGTGGTGATAAAACGTGACGATGACGACGAGTATGATGTCGTGAACCATATGGATGATAGAGATTTCCTGGTTTTGTTATTTTAATCATATTATGTTCTGAATGAACGCCGGCTGATGAACATTTTTCACAGAGATCATAATTTGCACAAACGAAACATTTGTAACGAAAACCAACAACTGGACCTTTACAATTGTCACATTCAACACCAACATGACAATCATTTTTGATTCTATTGCTTTGTTGATTGATCGTTTCATTCATAGTAACAAATATTTTCAGTGCACTTGAATCTTTATTGGATGATATTGCCGAACGTAATTCATCATCTGAACTAAATGTAATACGCTCGTTTTCTTCATCAATATATTGAAGAGTAAAACCATTTAATTGGATGTCAGGTTGATACGTGACTATCTTCTTATATAAATCTTGATACGCATCATTGTTTGGTGAAATGTCAACCTAGATTTTTCAATGATTATCGAAATATTTCATTTAAAATATCCTTACAGTGAATCGACGAATTTCCGGTTGTTGTTGATTTTTCGTAAAATATACTTTAACGTAATAAGTATCAGTCATTCTGTGTTTGCAACGATGATTAAATGAGATTGTCAACTATGAATGAGAAAATAATTGATATGCTTGTATGTTTTTAGTTTCAATCACAAGGGGAAAAACAGGGTAATATGACTCATAACATTGAGAATTATTGGGAAGGAAGAATGAGTAGTAGTTTGTACTAGTAAGAGAAAAACAACTCGTAAGTCAAGTAGAGAATGACAAATTCTTTACATCAGTTAAGTGTTGTTTTTTCTCTTTTGGGTATTCTCGACATGTGTAAAGCAATCTGACGAACTGAATATGAGAAAGAAAAACGAGATTCTTTCTTTTTAAATCCAGGAATGAAATAACAGCCCACTTAAGTCTCAGAAAAACAAACTGAATCTTGAACGGAAGAAGCCATCTATATTATAGATGTCCTGCGAGTATAGGAAATCGCATCATTTTTACTTATCAACTTCAAAATGTCGACGAAATGCTTACTGAATATTCTAGTGAAGATCGTATTCGAAATGGTTCGAAAAAATTGATAAAAGCTCGATCAACAACTCAACAAGGTCGTCTTGATACGTTCTTTGCAGTATCTCGAACGATTACCACGGCAAAGTCAAATTCTAAAAAACCCGTATGCATTCTATTGTCTTGAAAGAAAACTATGAATTGATTTTTCCATTTTTATTTAAGGAAAGTCCCGTGGCTGCCACTAATAAAGGTCTTAAACGTAAAAATGCACCAGTAGCCGATAATAAGTCGAAAGGAAAAGTTGCTGCTAGCTCAGCTAAAAAGTCTAAAGTTAAATAAAAACGAATATGATAGTATCAAACAAGAATATGAAACGATCTTCTTCAACTCATTATCTTTTTTGTTATCCTATATAATAAACTATTTATTGTTGAACTCGTTTGCAAGATTTATTTTTATATATTCGTTTATTTTTTTCCTTTTTGTTGTTATTGTCTATACAGTATCGATTTTCTTTTCTCATCATGCAACAAGTGATAATGAAATAAAGACAAGAGAACAATTAAAACTATTGAAGGTGTATTTCATCGAACTTGTATCTTGTAGAAAATAAACGATAGTTCGTTCTCATGTCTTCATCAAATTCGAGTATTCAAACGAAGGTGAGTGAACTTATTTCTTTATGCTTATAAAATTTTTACAAACCAGCAATAAGTAATACTATGGTATATTTTATTATTTTGCTTTTCATATTTAGATTCAAGCTACGAATGTTCTACGACACGAACTTGAAACGTTAAAACAAGGACGCGTATGTACCGTTTTATTCGAATGAGACAGTTCATAATCGCACATATCTAAACATTTAAGAAAGTCTACATTCAACAGCCAGGGAGTTTGATTTTTTTCAAAAGTGATAAAGACACGGCACTCAAAAATTGTACAGGTATGCAATACATATCTCTTCTTTTCCATGTATTAATAGATTATGGGAATAATCTCAATTTTTTAATCATTATAGAAACATTGAAAACGCTACAACGAGAATTCGAACATATCGCCAATAAAATGGACCAAAGTGCTTAGAAAATAACAAGATGATATTTTATTAATGTTTTCAAATACATATCAAATTGTTCAACATTCTATTGCTAATAAATTTACATCATTTGTGTTATGTGACCAATTATATTCTGATTGTACGATATGTGAAATGTCTTCATTTTTTCACTCATTCATACCATGATTATCTATATTCTCTAACATTAATAAGACAATAATTTGCTCATCATTCTTGACTATCATTAGCATTACATCACTGAGTCATTTACGACATTTGTATACATTGTCGAGCTGTGACAAACAGGTGTCGTCGACCACTGTTGAGTTAGAAAGAACTGAATGTCACAGTTCGTTGATGTTGCTCATCTTCTAATTCATAATCTGCATTGCGCGTAGGCGAATGAATAGCCATTTCGATTTCATACACTTTGAATCGTTTATTTGAATTTGTGATTATGATTTATGGCGAAGAGAACAAAACGAATCGGTAGCGGCGGCGAGTGTGTCAAAATCATTAAACATCATGTATATTTTAGAAAGAAGCGCATGAACGCGTGTCGAATGAAACACGAAAGATTAAAGGATGAAAAAGAAGGAAGGAAGGAATGAAGATGGGTCAGTTCAAAAAGATATTTGTATCGGGATAATCAACACGAAAGTGAAGAATGTCTCGAAACTCGGTAATCATACATTTGTGAATGCATCATAATCATCGATAGAGTGTCATTTGACCCTCATGTTTTTTCTAGAGTTCAATTTATTTGTACTATTGAATCAAATAGCTTATGATTCTTGTTTCTTTGATAAATTGAATCATTGAACTTCAATTAAACGACAAATAATAAAAAGTGAAAAAGTATTAGATGAACTTTCGTCGTCATCACTGTTGTTGTTCTGTTGTCAAAAGAAAACCATGAAGAAATTCAATTCCAATGACAACAATGACAGCATTTTGTTTGATTTCTGAAAATGAATACACCATAGTTCATGAACTGTACCTCATAATATCCGTGTTACATATGGTCAAATTTAATGCTTCCCTACCATTTCCCATTGAAGAAAAAAAGCGAATGAATCATGTGTTTTATAGTTATGGGCAGTCAGGTTATACCAAGTTTTGTGTCGAAAAGACAATAATCTCTCCCGCTATTTTGAAAATTAGACATCTAATACGACATCACACTGAGTTCAGACGATTTTCGATAGCGTCAACAGTCTTTCATAAGTAAATTAGTAATTTATGGAAAAGTTTACTGCGTTACAAGCTTGGCAGATGGATGATTCGTAATGCATCTGTAGCTCATACAGAACAATTCACATTTCGTCATCGTTTAATGAATTGGCAAAGATTGTTGTTTTTATTGACATAACAAGTGCATGATTAACTTTATTCAAGAAAAAAATTATCGTTGAACTGTTGAAGCCATGGATAGCCATCGGAGTCAATAACGGGAGATGTGTGTAGTTGGACACTTGTTCGTGAAATAGATGTGTAGATTGAAGAGAGACGAACAGAACAATAGCTACATGATGATGTTCATCCCATGCATAGCAGCATCGCTGTGAAGATAGTAGTTAGTCGAAACCAATAACTATTTGAAAAGAAATAGTTGAACATGTCCAACTATTGGAATTTATTTGTCGTCGAATACAACGAAGTTTGGAAACGCTGATGTTTTTTTTTTAATTTATGTCCCCATTTTTGAATATACATTAATTGCTAGCTTTTGACATGTCTGCATATGAATAATGCCTGGGAGAAAGACAAGTAGTGTAGTATGCTATTGTAGACAATATGTAATATTTTTGCATGAGCTTGATAAGACTCCCTAAGAAGCTTTCGCGAGCGCACGAGCAGATGAAAACTTGGTTTCGTAATCGTTATGACGAGCATCCAACACTTCTAAATTGAAATCTTTGGCATTCATTTTCGAAGCTTTTGAAATCATAAGAGATCAAAATGCACGACACAATGTATGTTTTGTCACTAATCATAGAAAAATTGTACGTAATATATTTTGATACGTATATCTTCTTTAGAGTCGTAGAGAAATGTATAAAGAATATTGTTCACACAGTACAACGAGACTTCCTTGTCATGGGATAATTGATCTTTCCCTACAGTGTCGAACACAATCGAGGACAGATATGGGTAAGTCAAGTCATGACTTAACTAAACTTGAGTGGAGAAAAGCTTTACTTGTCCATCTTTGATTTAGAAGTATGTTCTCAGTGATTTCACGATTGACGCTGAACAGAACCGCAAATTAATGTCATTCCATGATCCTTTTTCTTCGATCTGGATCACAGTGATATACGTGACACTATTTAATATATTTTACAATCTCACATATTTTGACAAGAGACCAACTCATGTTTTGGAAATTATTCGGCTCATCTCCGAGTGAAAATGTGGACATTTGATTGGAATCTGCGTTATCCTCGAAAAAGGTATTGCTTTGGAGTTGATATTTGTCATTCACTGTGAAATAATAAAACTTGAGGTATAGCAATGAATAAACTAAGTTCGAGTCGGCGTCCTTAGGACACTGTCTTATCAGTATTGGGTCATACATTTAAAGATGCTGTAGATGGAAGTACTATTCGAGTAAAAAAACTAAAGTTTGATACAATGACAGATGATGTATCATTCATTTTCGGTTCTATTTCACTTCAATTTCTTCAGGTACGTATCAGTAAAACTTGTTGCTAGAATATTGTCACTTAAATATTAATGAATGTGATTTGGATTACATTCAACAGTGAATTAAGAAACATAACAATAAACGATTATTGAATAACATTGCTATATTAACTTCAAAATATCAAAGAAATAATGACGGGAGAATATTGATTGTTTCCAAGTAAAAACAGAATAAAGAAAAACAAAGAGCTGAATAATTGAACTTTTCCAGAAAAGAGAAAAGAAAAGTTTCTTATATGAAGTAAGTTTGAATCAATTTTCAATCGTATGTTTGTCTTGGTTCAACTAATGTTCGGTCACAACATGAAAACATATCCAGGAGTACGATTGAGTCGAGTTTGGAAAAAAAATTAGCCTATGTCAGAGATTGTCAAATGTTCAAAGTGTTGATGAGTTTCTACTAACAACATCTCGTATCGCTGTACGAGAGATAAACAAAGAGGGACGTTGAAACACAAGAAGTTATATCTCGAAGGTTTTCTGCACGACAAAGGCTGTTCGTTACTTTTGCATCTTACGATGTAGGTTCTTTTTCCAGATAAAAAGCAATACAATGATAGACATAGACTATTTCTTTATGAAACACTATCTATATGGGCACCATTATCATTATCAGACTCGTTTTGTTTTCGAAGACGATTGTTTGATAAAGATGGGCTCGGATTGTTCATTATTTATGTAATAGAACAATTGGCATATGAATTTGATTTCTTTAATAATCATCTGTATATTCAATAGATGATACTCATCGATGAGAAAATAAGTTTTCTCGAATGAAGCTAATCTTTCGTCGAGTTCTTAGAGGAAACTCTTAGTGAGTGAAGAAAGTAAACTTTCTGCTTTCATCATTCGAAATTCATCATTTTTCTTAGCGATACATGATTTTAAATGGTACCCATGTTGAAAATTTCTGTCGCAAGATTCTGTGTATTTCTGGATAGAATCCACAGAAAAATATCGGGGCTCCGATGAAAAATCTGATGGCCATATTCGGCTGTCAGTTTTCTCAAATTCTTGTCAGTTCTGGGCCGAAACTTCCGGCTCGTACTTCTCGACCTGGGCAGTTTAATGTTGAAATGGAAACAAACATAACTAGACAATTGTTCATCATTAATAAACAAACAGCTGCCATGTTCGTGATTGTTTTTTCTAAGAAATTGTTGTCACCGTCATAAAAATAAGACAATAAAAATCTTCTCTTAGTCCTGTAGAAAAGTGAAGTATCATTGAAGAAGAAATCAAATATTGTCGTAGTAAAAAGACGAATTAAAAACATAGTCGTACAAGCAAGTAATCGAACGAAAAACCTTGAAGAAGAAAAGAAACATTTTCGATCATTTAAGCAGTTTGCATTGTGCAAATCAAGTGAAGATATTGCATACCGTAGAAAGTTTGTAATACATGTAAGTCTTAATTAATTATTAGTCTTTACTGTATGACTAATCAAGTGAATTTTTTAGTAAAATGAATAAACAAAAGTCAAACATTGCTATCTTTACAATGGCAATGCGTTTACAATAAATGTCATCTGAAGAAAACCCGACTGTGCATTGATGAAATAGAAATATGATAGCAAAATTATGCGAACATGGCGTGAAGATTTCGAATAGAAGGGAAATACTTGTGAATTAGAGATCGGTGCAGGACAGGGTAGTGCTGAGCGCAGAACAAGTAAAAGTGAAACTTCTACACTGAGTATCCTTGTAACAAAATTGTAAGGCTCAATAAAAACGATGTTATTGTTTTCAAGTTAGATATTTATGTCTTACTTATGAAATATCGAATAGGAATGTTGCAAATGAAAATAGGAATATCCTGGAAAAATATCGTGCCTGACCATAAGTGCCCTTTTACTTTTATTAATAGTAAAAAATAAGCGTAGGTGGCCGTTCTTATTTATCTTCATAAAATAAATCTTAAGAAAAACTTTCCTGAAAACGTGATCTTTAATCTTTACCAAGTAGCTCAAAACGGACGTTACACTCTAGAGATGAGCAGGAAGGATACAGCAGATTTTTTTCCATGTATTTTTCCTGCATCAATTCGTTCTTGTTATTAACATCACGTGATGAAATAATGTTGGCAGTACCACAGTGTATTGATTAACATATCTTTATGTTATAATACGTTTTCGCCTGCTTACCTACCAGAGAAAAAGAATCTTTATTCTTCCGTTCATCTTTATTTGATACAGTGACAATGAAACGACACGGCTATGTCTGAGAGTAGCAATCGCATGAAAATTTGAAGCGAAATCTAAATGTATGTTCATCTGTTACTTGTGGAATAACTGCTAATGAACGTTCTTCTAATATAAAATAGTGTTAAATGAGAGAAATGACTACTTGCATCTTTCAGACATACAAAAGTGCGATGAGGCATCGAGAAGTTCCAGAAGAGTAAGCTGAAGTTGAAAGAAGAAGACTTTCCTCCTATGTAATATCCAACTTTTGAGCAGTATTTTATTAAAATCGCCTTTTCTCTAATTGAGTCCCCAAATAAAGAAATAACGTTTTATTTGATTTTCTTAACTGCAGTTCTTTTTCACGTTTATAAACTTATTGAACAAGAAAATCATGTAATATGGAGACTTGAGATATACACTAGAAAATAAACTCGGCTACAATTTTCATCAATTTCAATTTGATAATAAGATTTGATTCATTTAAATTTGTTTTTAAAGTCTATTTCACTCGATCAAAATACAATAAATATATTGCCATTTTTAATTGGCTTTTAATTAAAAAGATTCGATTTCGATCAGATCCCTTTTCATCGCTTTTTTTCGTAGCATCAGGCCAAAATTTTTTTACCCTGCTCTGCCTTGAAGAACAAGGCAGAGAGTAAAACATAAGCTAACTGTATCTTGCCTTAAGAAAGTCTAGCTCTGTCCTGTGAGTCGAGGTGTATTTTATTTTAATTTATCCAATTATACAGTTGCATTGTTAACACAAAAATGACATGCTATTACAATCAACTGAAAGAGGAGATCATGAAAGGAAACGTATGCAATAGGAAAGCGATAAGGTAAACACACCCATGTGATATTTGAGTGACAAAGGCAGTTTGTAAGATACGAGATAATGATAAGAGAATTTTGATCATTAAGTAAAAACTACACCGAAACTTGGCAATGAGTCATTGCCAATAACTTATTTTCTATTTTTCATGCGTATAGATGAATGTAATTGAATGAATATATTTCATTTCCTATGTGAAACCAATACGTATATACTTCCAGCTAAAAGTTTTATCGTTTTGACTTAAGAGTACGGATATTTTATACTTTCAATTATCTATTCGTGTTAAACAATGTAACTAAAATCCAGATTATGATTTCATAAACTTTATAGATTTACTAATATACGCTCTTATAATTACCATCTATCGAACGTAAATCAAACGTTTCGTAGCTACAATATGTCTCGAAAGAAAATCGTTGAAACAGCACTTCCGTCGTCAAATTATGTTAATTACGTAAACAATTCCTACTATCAACAGAGTCGACGCAATGATCAACAGGCGCTCATGTCAAATGAACAACGAATGCAAAAATTTCAGTCTATTCTCGATCGCTATGAAAGTTTGTTCATTCAATATTTTTAGCATAAACAAAAGTCCAAGTATATACCATCCACGTTTTTTTCTATTGTATTTAGTCAACAGAATGTTTGCTTCAAAACTACGTAACTTAGATGGTTATGAAATAGTTTTTATTTGTGATGACTCTGGTTCAATGAATGAAGAGCTAAGTGAGTTATTTCATAATTTCAATATTCAATTGAGATCATCAACTGTCTGTTTTCTTTCCAAGGCGATGTTACTGGTCCATACAATAAGCAACCGACACGCTGTAAAAATATTGCATTAGTCATTAATAATCACGATGATATTTTCATTTTCATTCGTTAAGGGGATGAACTTCAACAAACGGTTTCAATCGTTGTCGACTTAGCCAGTACACTTGATCCCGATGGTGTCGATGTCTACTTTCTTAATCGTGAACCAATGCTCAATGTATGCAATTCCGAAGAGTTGACTATTATGTTTGCTTTACCTCCTGAAGGTATACTCCAAAGATTTATTGAATAAAACATATCGAGTGTTGAACTCGTGTTAGGTCCAACTCCAATCGCACGAGTACTACGACAAGTTCTCACACATAAAAGGAACGAAATCGATAAACGAAAACTACTCATACTGTTGGCGACCGATGGCGAGCCGACTGATGACAATGGAAAAACGAAAATCGATGAATTTCGAGAAATTTTGCTACATGAACGCGTGCCTATAGATCGAATACCAGTCACGATCATTGCATGTACAGGTAACTGGGGAAAAGTCCAATAGAATCAATCAAACTTAGTGGACGGAAAAAGTATAGTTGAAAAATGTTTTTATCTTGTTTGTAGATGATCATCATTCCATGTCGTATTTGAATGATTGGGATAAGACAATTCCAAATCTTGATGTTGTCGATGATTATAAAAGTGAAAGAAATGAAATTCTTGCAGTACAAGGAGCATCTTTTCCATTTAGTTATGGTGATGTAAGTATTCGAACCCGTGTTCATTGTTCGATTTTTCTTTTTTCATTTAGTATGTTGTGAAATCTATCCTGGGTGGTGTGGACAGCTGGTTTGATCAATTGGATGAAAAAAGCTTATTAACAAATGAATATGAGGGATCCAGTAGATAAACAACAACAGTGAATAATAGATTTTAAACGGAATATGTACGCATCAATATTGTTGCTTTTGATTCATTGATAATTCTGGAAGTTTTTTATCTTCACAGTCATAAGGAAACCTATTAGACGTAGCGAGGAATAATGACAGTTGATTTTCAAATTTCATTTTCCGATGTCACACAGAAAATATATATGTTTTATACTTGTTTTCTGTATCCTCATTCTTCACCATCTCCTCACTTAAATATGACTAATCAACAGATAAAGAAACTCTTTGAACATTCAGTGATTCACATTCAGTAAAAGAAAAGATAGTTTTTGTCAAAAACTACAATACTTGGGAATACTCATTCAATCTATCGCCAATCAAATCACGAAAAATATATGTTATGTTCTTAACATAATTGGAACTGGTACATCTGTAAAACAGTATAATTCAATCGTTGATTCTTAATAACACAATTTAGGATCATATTAGAACTCGACGATGAAATTCACATCGATGCATGACATCTTCAAGTTCTAGATTTATGAAAATATATAAATTGTGTTTCATCTATCTGTATGTAATTTACAAGAATAAGATGTCATTATAATTATACACTAATCAACATAAAACTCTTCGTTAAAATCCACTAGTATAAAAATTGTTCGTTTCTTAGAAACATTCTGACATCGAATAAAGTATTTTCAGTTGTAATGTTGCATCTACGATAACTAAATTGAGAGCAGTAAAATTTTCGCTGAATTTCATTTTTGGTAATGATTATTACAAAAATTTTGAAGTGACAGTTTCAGTGATTTTTTCGAACACTTACTTAAATATGGATGCTTCTTACAATGTTGAGAGAACAAAAGAAAAGAGTGCAAGGATCTTAAACTTCAGATTATCTTTCGTTGAAAATATCTCAGCTTCTACAACAGTATAGTACTGACCGGCACTGAATGAATATACAAGTGTCCAAATAATGACTTAATAAGTAAATCATTTTGATTATCTCAATGTTTTTTTTATTGATTCGGATAACAGATTTGGAACGATTTCCAAATAGAATCATATTGGTTTCATTCGAACGAATTCATTGATCATACATATGAAAACGCATCCCTGGTAGATCAAGGCGACTTTGTACTGCAGTTTTGATATGTTTTCGAAGCAACAAATCATATAATATTTTCACTTGTTTTCTTGTTGGACAATCTCCTTTGTAACGCATCTCGAACGCATCATGCTTAATGATGAGTGACAATGACCGAAGCAGGCTACTTATAGCTAGATATTCGCATTCAAACGACTAATAAATGTGCATGTATATTCATAATCGGAACGTTCTTTTTCAAGTTTAAATTCTTGTAAAACGATAACTGTGAGATTTGGGCTCGTAAAGATCATTGTTCCTTGTCTGAGAAAACTCATATTGATCATCAACAATTTTCGAAAACATGAAATTCAACCGTACAGGAAGTGCTTTAATCAGCATGAGGAAAACATATATTTCGATTAAATCATATTCATTACTAGGTGATAAAAAAAACGTTCTTCTATGGGAATTCCAACAAGTTTAGTCTTTTATATGCGAACAAGATTTTCATTACATGTGAAATTCCCATTTGATCAGCACTTATAGTTATAGTGAAGCTCATGACATGATTTCCTTTTTTCTATAATTAAATTATTAAAATCATTGTGTTCATTTCATAATGGAACTACAAAAAATATCTTGCATGTAAACAACAGTATTTATTATTGTTCTAAATCTCATATACATTCAGTTCATATCGAATGCATAGGTTTTGAATTCTTTTTTTCGTTCAATTCTCTATGTTACATTTCGATAAGGCCTCTTAGAGTGTCATCAATCATTTAAATGAGACATATGCATCCTTCGGATAATTTTGTAAGACTGAATTTCTCACACAACATAATTCTAATCAGGAGATGTAACTAGTTGAGAATATTTGATACGATCTGATCAGACGATCGAGGAGCTAAGTGAAAAAACTTAGTCACTTAGTTTATTCTGTATGACTAAATAGAAGAGACCTTTTAGAAAAAAATTATCGTTGCGTCTCTATACTTTCAAAAAATTGTCCGAAGAAAGCATAAAACATTGTCAGTTCGAATCTGCAAACTTCTTTCGGAACTGGAAAATGTTGATATGTCTTTCATTGTAGAAAATAAAATCATGAAATATAATAAACGAACGTCAGAATCTCAGTTTACAAACTCTGTCGCTTTAAACTCGGCAAGAGATTTGAGTACTACCCTCTGAAAGATGGAAAATTACTATCTATCTTCAAGGGTAGAATCAAAAGAGTCTGTTTTTGAGTTTAGTTCATGAAAAGCTTTTCCAACTCTGTTGCTCACGAAGTAAAACATATTTAAAGAAAGACATCAACTAAAGTATGGAAACGAATTCGAGTGACATCAATATTCCCTCAAAACTAGAATGGGTGATATGACGAAGGTACATAATGTTTTAAACATTTCTCGCCCTAGTTTATCAAATACTATACAAATAGATATAACGTTTCATTGATTTAGGAAAACCTTACTTAATAAATTAATCTGAATAAGTGACATTTCTGAAATGAATGCTCTAAAATAACATGCTAGGCAAATCGTAGAAGATGTGATTTCGAAAGACCAGAAATTCCTGATGAACCAATCAACCTAACATTCATTCCTTATCGTTAATTCTTTACTCTTCCGATAACATCTTCTTCATCGACTAAACAAGTGAATAGAAAATTATACCCATCAAAGAAAACAACTATTCATGCCAACATACACTGCTAATTAGTACCAGACATATTCAGAAAGCTCTTGCGAAACCGAAACCTACCAAGAAGAAAAACATTATTGCTACTAAAATTTCCAGTGAACCATCAAACTAATCAAAATTAATGAATTTTCTAAAAACTAGGTATGCACCAGTGCTAAATAGTCGATATCAAAGATGAACGTTTTTTGATATCTAAAACACCCAGTCCCTACCAAACCTTCAGCTAATTTTTAGTCTATTTTGATTAGGCTAGCCAACTGTACTGTCTAAATTTAGAGAACTAGATGAGAAGAAAAAACGACTTTGAGCGTTTAGTAAAATAACGAAACATTTCGAGATTTTACTAAACGCCCACAGTCATTTTTTCTTCCCATCTTGTTCTCTAAATTTAGATAGTACAGTTGGCTAGCCTAATCAAAATAGACTAAAAATTAGCTGAAGGTTTGGTAGGGACTGGGTGTTTTAGATATCAAAAAACGTTCATCTTTGATATCGACTACTTAACACTGGTGTATACCTACTAAAAACATACTAATTATAATCTAACAGGCTTATGTCCTACATTACACTTCATCGTCAATCATGAGCTAGAGTGTGACTTTTTTCTCATCGTCCTCATTTCCTCATTTTCGAGCTTCATCAATCTACACAGTTTGCTCATCTCTCACTACCATAATCATGAGAAAGGATAAACAACGTCAACTCTATTTTCATTGAATATTTATCTATTTTTGACATGATCACGATGTTTATCAATTCTCGTTGGCGAAGAAACAGATGCCTTGTTCTCTTCTGAACGAAATCGAAAAAGCAACGTAGCTTCCTCCTCATTGAAACACAACCAAATATGAGGAACACAAAAACAGCCGATCTACGCCTGTCTCTCGATAATCTATGTACAACATGTATTGGCGATGACATCACAGCATGCGTCTCCATTGCATATTTCAATCTCGACAAAAAATACAACAATCGATGGCTCATTAACTGTGTATTTAGTGAGCAGAGATAAATTGATTTGCATAGACACTATGATTCTGTTGAGTCAGTAGGAGAGAGATCAAATCCACATGGTGGCTAACTAAGACATGTATGCCTCTATGTCTATTCACAATGAGACTCATGCACAGACATTTATCTTCCATCGATCATTGAACTGGACACACAGCTTCCATTAAATGGTGTGATATGGAGAAGTGATTTTTCTTTCCTTCACTCCCTAGATGATATTCTCCACAATTGATAGGCGATTATTAAACTTTCCTTACTGGCGATTAGATATACAGGAGCAATTATTCCACCATATTGATTTCAATCTACGTTCCATCACACAACATTCATTCACACTCTTGAATCNATAGATATATCCCACTCTCATATTAAAAATAATCAGTCTCTAATTCGACTTACTATCTCTTTTACAATATCTAACTCTACTTGGGATAGTTTTCAATTTTGTTAATCATTAAGTTTAGTATATTGAATAGCTATATGGGGAAAGTAGAACACTACCCTTCATCGATACGGCACTCACATTAAAAATTTCTTCATAATTGCTATCTTATTCATATCTTTGTTTCCACATTCTCACAATCATATAACTTAAATTGATTATCTCACTGAGATAAAGATCAACTCGTCCAATTTCCAATTCTTAATATTACGATGACACAACAACGTTTTCAATGTTTTAGTGTTCATTAGCTACTATTATTCAGTTACGTCACAAACAATATTTTGATTGCACGACGTGTGAAATGTCTCCATTCTATCACACATTCATACGATGATTATCTCTATTCTATAATATTAATAAAACAATAATTTGCTCATCATTCTTGACTATCATTAGCATTACATCACTGAGTCATGTACGACATTTGTATACATTGTCGAGCTGTGACAAACAGGTGTCGTCGACCTCTGCTGAGTTAGAAAGAACTGAATGTCACAGTTCGTTGATGTTGATCATCTTCTAATTCTCAATCTGTATTGCGTGTAGGCGGATGAATAGGCATCTCGATTTCATACACTTTGAATCGTTTATTTGAATTTGTGATTATGATTTATGGCGAAGAGAACAAAACGAATCGGTAGTGGCGGCGAGTGTGTCAAAGTCATTAAACATCATGTATATTTTTGAAAGAAGCGCATGAACGCGTGTCGAATGAAACACGAAAGATTAAAGGATGAAAAAGAAGGAAGGAATGAAGATGGGTTAGTTCAAAAAGATATTTGTATCGGGATAATCAACACGAAAGAGAAAGATTATTTCCACCTAAAGGCAAGGATAGTGATCATCTGAGAAATCTGTCAATCATGCCCTAGTCAAAGAAGATTTTGAAGAAAAAACGTCTACCCTCTCCGAAAATCGTACTACCTAGAAGAAGGAAACATTCTGTCTATTATTCTGTCTGAAACTGAAGTTGAAAGAGAGTTTCTTCGAGAAAGGACGAGTTTACTTAGATGAAAAAGAAAGCAAACGTCTCCCCAGTTTCAATTTGTTGCGAAACTTCATTCCACGATGAATTTCATCGAGTGTTTCCTTTTTCTTCGATGGACACACCCTATGTAATAGAACAGCTGATCAATATCCGAAGCAGTTGAAGAGAAAAGAACACTACAGACAATCATCGTATTGGTCGAATACAAGTTGTCTTCACTTTCTCTTTCTGTTCCTCTCCCCCCCCCTCGATGCAGTCTTTTTTCATTCATATAAAAGGAAGATACGAATTCGGTGTCCCATTATTCAGTTGTTCGTCTCTCTCAAAATGAATACAAGCTTCATGTACGATTTTCATGATGAATATATTCGAGCTGCCAGTGATCCTAAACTGTCCTCATGTGATAGTCGTCTTCTTTCTACTCTTCTCTCGGAAGAAGATCAACATGATTTTAATCAACTTCTCGAAACTCAACTTTCTCCACCTATTTTACACGCATTGAATCAAGTAAGATTTGTGCTTCTTTTGAAAGTATTCTTCGCAACTATATGAGTGTGCTTTTTAGTTACACACACTTCTCCATGTGTCATCTTCTACTGTGTGGATGTCGATTGTTTTGGTCAAAACACTAATCAATCAACAATATTCTCTTGATTTAACGACAATCATTGCTTGCGTCACACTCTCATCTAAGTATCAAGATTCACCCTCNTTTTTATTTTCCCGTTTTGTGTTTGATTATAGAATAGTGAAACGGAACTTCTCGATGTTTTCTCGTATGATGTTTGTGTTACAACTCCAGATCATTTCTTTTCCTATTTACTCAATCTTTCAAACGATGATCATTTTGTGAAAACGATTCTTGATCAAGCTCGATCATTGTATTCAATCGAAGCACTTTCATTCGAAACGATCGGTACATAAACGAAGACAAAAAAAGCACTTGTTCATTTCACTACTATCATCGTTGTCTCTTTTTTAGAACTTCTTCACAATCATCCATCGAGTATAGTTACTCTTTCTTTCATCTACAAAGTCGCATCGAATAATAGTTTCGTTGTTGATCAAATGAAGAATTTTCTCGTTCACAAGAAAGATGCAGCACATTACTTTGTAAGTCGATACCGATCGTTGTCATTGATGTAATATTGTCTCTTGTCTTTTATAGGCACAACTCTTGCAATGTACAGCTGAACTTCAAAGTGGAAGTGCATAAGTGATGATCTCATCGATTCTTTACGCGACATGCCGACATGAATACTTGTGAAAACAGTATTTTATGAACAGTCTCGATGGTGAATATCGAGTTACATATTCGATACCGGCACATCATAAAACACACGTCATATAACGTTTAATAACTATTTTGTTTGTAGAAAGTGTTTATATCTTTTTTGAACTGTTTTCTCGTATTTTATTTGGTATTTTCGATAATTTATTTTGTGTATAGTATTGTGTAGAGAAATATAATAGAAGTTACTGTCTATGGAAAAATGATCTGTATCATACTGTGCAAGATATTTCGATGTGGATTATCATATATATATGATATACGGAAGATGATTCAGTTGATAATTTGATGAATATATGGACGATAAAGGTTTAATGAAGAGGAATAATTATTCATTTTGTTGAATGCTTCAGCAACGTTTTCCATTGAAGGAAGCAGTTGAACGAATGATATCGGTTGTATAGGTATGGGTTATTCATGTTATGGTACTTTAGGATGTCGGAAAGATAATGATCTCTCACCCTATTTCGAAAATTAGACATCTAATGCGACATCACACTGAGTTCAGACGATTTTCGATAGCGTCAACAGTCTTTCATAAGTAAATTAGTAATTTATGGAAAAGTTTACTGCGTTACAAGCTTGGCAGATTGATGATTCGTAATACATCTGTAGCTCATACAGAACAATTCACATTTCGTCATCGTTTAATGAATTGGCAAAGATTGTTGTTTTTATTGACATAACAAGTGCATGATTCACTTTATTCAAGAAGAAAATTATCGTTGAACTGTTGAAGCAATGGATAGTCATCGGAGTCAATAACGGGAGAAGTGTGTAGTTGGACACTTGTTCTTGAAATAGATGTGTATATTGAAGAGACACTAACAGAACCATACATGATGATGTTCATCCCATGCGTAGTGATATAGTTATGAACATATGAATCAGTCGAAACTAATGACTTTGCAAAATAAATAGCCGAGTACGAATATGTCCATAAATTGATTCTATGCGACGGTTCATAAGTTGTAAATCTTTTTAGAATGGATATGTGACTCATTGTAGTAGAATACTTCAAGAGTTTCGCTGAAGTCTAATTGAGTGCATTTTGCTTTTGTTTGAATACCGTTAAAGAAATGTAGGTTCATTTGTATTTTTTGCCGCTGATCAAGCAAAGTTTCATGCTCGATGATTACTTTCAACTAAAGATATGCGGAGTCAATTTTTGTTTCCGAAACCCGACTCCGACTCAGAAAATTTTTATTCCGATGTCTCCGATCCCGACTCCGACAGAGTCGGAGTGCGGGGCACCCGTCTGTCTTACGCTCAACATTAATCTTAGTTTATTTTGGTGTTTTTCATTAATAGCTCGTCTATTTTTTTTGGAATTCTAAGTAGATAGTTCGAGGAGCTTCTATGTGTTTTCTCTTGTCCACTGATATTTTTAGCTGACTGGTTGCTTATTCAATATTTTCAATGAACAGAAGGATTCGACAATCTTTTTCCAATGACTCGTAAGACACTTTTAAAACACA
Organism: Rotaria macrura; assembly: GCA_900239685.1. NCBI lineage: Eukaryota > Metazoa > Rotifera > Eurotatoria > Philodinida > Philodinidae > Rotaria > Rotaria macrura. Next base: position 5,680 of record OENT01000468.1, on the reverse strand, counting down.
CTCAACATAATATTCATCAACAAGGTAAGCAAATAAAAGTAGGAATTTTATTTCTGCGACGCAGAAAAAGAAAAGCATTATTTGTCTATTGATTTTTAATCTCTGATCTCAACTGATTATCTTATTTAGAATACCATGAACTTCATCATTTCACAAAAGTCCGCTAGTAGATCGAAAATGGATAAAATCAAATCAATGAAGTTCTATTTTCAAATGTTGACTGTTTCCATCAAAATCTGTTACTGTGGCATTATGGTCATTGAGACACGTAGGAAGTAACTAAATTTCATTGATAGTGTTTGTTTTTTCGTCGTTTTCTTACGAAAAAAAAAATTTTTATGTTTATTTTATCTCGATTGTTTATGCCAAAGAAAATAGAAAAAATGCGAACAATAATAGTAGAGTAGACTTACAGTGATATTTATCTATAACGAACGATTATAGAAAACAGAACAAACACTGATTATTTGTAATCAAGAGTGAAATTTAATAAATTATTCGCAGGTTATTGTACTCAAGTAAGACTGTTATTTATGGGTTACACTATCATATATAATTTTTAACTAATCTTAGTTCGTTTGTTTTCTATTTCACTTCGATAATGTTTTTATGTTAGATGCGTACAAAATCTTGAGTTAAAGGCTAACTTACGATTAGCAAATGCTTTCGAACATCGAACTTCCATGAATAAAGATATTCAATTAATATAGAGAATTCATAGTTGTCTTTTCTACTATTACAAAAAATAATCTCTACATGTCTTAAACTTCATACATTGAAAAAATACAAAAAGAAAAGAAAATGTCAGGCAATTGAAGTGACAATATTTATTATTTACTGACATCGTAATTGCAGTGCAAAGTTTTTGTTAGTCAAACGAACTTGTTATAGATAGATGATGTTTACTCGTTATTTGTAGTCTACCGGCAGAAATGTTGTTTTTTTCATCGAGTGTAATTATAACGAGAGAGCAACAAACAGATTTTGGTGGTACATAATTTAGATGAGTTTCGTGTTGACGAGCATATCGTCATCTGTTTACTTCAAGTGAAGCAGACCAATGAAATATTATTTACCCTCTGCAGACATTCCACGTATCAGCAAAACTGAAATGAGAGAAATGTGTTCCAGATTTGAGAAGAAATTGAGATAGTAGAAAACATATATTTTTGACGGATTCATCGACCGCTAAAAATTTCTAATATATATGCATTTCGAATCAAATATTTGTCTCAAAGACTTACCACTTGTTGAAGCTCACCACTGATTGGGTCCACATGCGGTCGGGTTCTTTTGTCTTCACCTTTTCACGGACTTTGGTATCTGTATCTCTTCCGTTCCACACTCACCTCTTTTAGGCTTGTAGTCTACTACCTAGCCGTCACTGTGAAGCGACATCTTTGTTGTTATTTTTGTTTGTTCCCCATGTTGCGACTATACCTATGCAATTAGCACATTATCAAATGGATCATCTGCCGAGACATATAGCCGTGAGTGACTTGTTCCGGAATTATTTCATTGGTTTGTGATATTGAGATTTGAACATAAATTATCTTGTTGACACGTGTCCAACAACGAAACCACTCAGCCATAGTGACTTAAACGCATGTATATACATTTCAAAACTTCCACACGTTTTCAAAAAGTAATAAAAGTCTGATTTTTCACAGATTTCTATCATTTTTGATATGACTGGTGATGGTGAGTTACATGTGCAATGTGTTTCTTAATTGTGTTTCTGCTTATTATGCTATTTATGAGATCTGTTTTATTGTTTCAGACTTTCTATCGATGATATCGTGTGCAATTGAAGAAATAAAAAAGGCACGAAGATCTGATCGATTACGATCAATGTTTTTGCCAGCAAATATGAGAGTAGTGATGAAACTTTAAGAGATAAGTCAGACACGATACACTGCTCACAAACTGGCTATTTTCTTTAATCACATATGATGTGCGCATATAATTGTTGGTTTCTGAAGTGACTAATACAAATAGATGATTACTCATCCCGCTGAAACAGGTTTTACTTATTCCATGAATTACTACACTGAATCTTTTTCATCGTAGTATAAAGTAAATAACCAACATGCAATACTGCGTTATATAGAAGATTCTGGTTAGAAATTAGTCATCATACTACAACTGAAAAGTGATTCGATTTTCGCGAGAGAAATATCAGAAAAGGTAAGAACGAGAAGAAAAAGAAAAACAGGTAAGTAATGTTAAAAGGAATCAATTGTGTTAGTGAATATAAATCACAAAATCTTAGAATCCACTAGCAGCCTTATATTGTCTATGTGAGTTCCATTTAAAAATCAGTATCTATCTTATGAACATGAAAAACAAACATATTTGGGTTTGCTGCGCTACACATGAGAAGTGCCATGTAACAAGAAGTGCAGATCTTTTCAAGAGAAGTGGTAAAGCTTTCACGAATAGGTGTAATCATCTCGACCTTATGCTTTGAATATGACACTTATCGAAGCAGTTTTTCATTCTAAGGTGCCTCAATAGCAAATACATGGTACGTTTTCGAATCACATTTCTTGACAAAAGACGCTAGCACTTTGTCTTAGTGACACTAAGGACAAAGCCAGACTAGGATTGCGTACAGAATATTACACTTAGCCAGTTATGAAACAGAACGAAAGTCTAGAATTCACGTGTCAATTTTTAAGGTACGCATTGCAGTTGTACATGTTTTATTATCTTTTTAGAAATAAAACGCAGTATTGTATAAAAAATGTTATTTATGATCTCATGAACTTTATAGATTTACTAATATACGCTCTTATAATTACCATCTATCGAACGTAAATCAAACGTTTCGTAGCTACAATATGTCTCGAAAGAAAATCGTTGAAACAGCACTTCCGTCGTCAAATTATGTTAATTACGTAAACAATTCCTACTATCAACAGAGTCGACGCAATGATCAACAGGCGCTCATGTCAAATGAACAACGAATGCAAAAATTTCAGTCTATTCTCGATCGCTATGAAAGTTTGTTCATTCAATATTTTTAGCATAAACAAAAGTCCAAGTATATACCATCCACGTTTTTTTCTATTGTATTTAGTCAACAGAATGTTTGCTTCAAAACTACGTAACTTAGATGGTTATGAAATAGTTTTTATTTGTGATGACTCTGGTTCAATGAATGAAGAGCTAAGTGAGTTATTTCATAATTTCAATATTCAATTGAGATCATCAACTGTCTGTTTTCTTTCCAAGGCGATGTTACTGGTCCATACAATAAGCAACCGACACGCTGTAAAAATATTGCATTAGTCATTAATAATCACGATGATATTTTCATTTTCATTCGTTAAGGGGATGAACTTCAACAAACGGTTTCAATCGTTGTCGACTTAGCCAGTACACTTGATCCCGATGGTGTCGATGTCTACTTTCTTAATCGTGAACCAATGCTCAATGTATGCAATTCCGAAGAGTTGACTATTATGTTTGCTTTACCTCCTGAAGGTATACTCCAAAGATTTATTGAATAAAACATATCGAGTGTTGAACTCGTGTTAGGTCCAACTCCAATCGCACGAGTACTACGACAAGTTCTCACACATAAAAGGAACGAAATCGATAAACGAAAACTACTCATACTGTTGGCGACCGATGGCGAGCCGACTGATGACAATGGAAAAACGAAAATCGATGAATTTCGAGAAATTTTGCTACATGAACGCGTGCCTATAGATCGAATACCAGTCACGATCATTGCATGTACAGGTAACTGGGGAAAAGTCCAATAGAATCAATCAAACTTAGTGGACGGAAAAAGTATAGTTGAAAAATGTTTTTATCTTGTTTGTAGATGATCATCATTCCATGTCGTATTTGAATGATTGGGATAAGACAATTCCAGGTCTTGATGTTGTCGATGATTATAGAAGTGAAAGAAATGAAATTCGTGCAGTACAAGGAGCATCTTTTCCATTTAGTTATGGTGATGTAAGTATTCGAATCCGTGTTTATTGTTCGATCAAGAGTTACTTGTTCGATTTTTCTTTTTTTATTTAGTATGTTGTGAAAATTCTCATGGGTGGTGTAGACAGCTGGTTTGATCAATTGGATGAAAGAAAGGTAGCAACATATTAATATGCATGGTCTGGAATGTGAATAATGATAAACGATAGTATCTTTTTACGTATATACGAATCTTTATGTGTATATTTTGTTTTGATTATAACTAATTTCGCTTAGTTGCATTTTTTACTTGTATCACTTTGGCAATCAACGTGTTTTTAAATATTTGGTGTACGATTTGATACAATGCAACTTATTTATTTCGGATTTAGATAACTTTAACTTTATCGTGAAAATCGATTCTGATACAACATAATTATCATATCTTGAACTAAGATTGTAAAGAGATCTACTTTTTTATGAGATCCAGAGCAGAAACGTAAATACTTTCAAAGTGCACAAGTGTTGTACTTTTACTAACACTTTCAGCTCCTGCAGTTGAGTTAACACTATAAAAAGAAATAATCGAAAACGATTTTCAAGAACTTCTCCGAACTGATACAATTGGTGAGTGCTGATCAAAAAACCGTAGAATTCCAGCAAATTCATTCTGTGACACCAAACAGAACACTTTCATTCATTTTTTAAGTAAAGACTAAAGGGGTCATTTTAAATATTTTTACTTTTCCTCGAAATTTACTTGCAGAATGTAATTAAAGGATAAACTTTTTACAGTAATAGACTCTGTACTTTGTAATAAACTGTGAGACTTTCGTGGAGCTCGTTAAATCAAGTTGATTTTATAACACACAGACAACAAAGAAAATCCATCCACCATTGTCGCCTTGCAATTATATCTCATATAGTGCATTAAACTATAATTATACAGGTGTTTAACAAACTCTTTATACACGCAGTATACACGCAGAGCCTAATTTATTGGTAGTAGACAAAAAATCTTCACTTGATTCATCAATACTCGATACTTTTTACCATAAACTAAAACTTAGTAGTTGAAGTAGAAAGTATTTATGATTCGAATTTTACAGAAGTAGTTACCTAAAATTCGCATCTGAACATTTTATTACAAATCACACGAAACTGTAAAATTCTACGCTGAAAAGTCTTATTACAGAAAAACAATTCAGATGAGCAATATTTCTCAAGTGCAAACAATATCATTGCTATAAGTTAGTGAATTTATTTATCTTCAAAGCTTCATTATAGCAAGTAAAATATAAAACCAGAACAAGGATTACTCGGTTTTGAAGAACACTTTATTTTCGAGAAGTTTATCTAAAAAAAAGGTCACCTAATGACAAAATTCAAGATAATGCATTCTCTTCAGCAGTCTAGATATCAACGAGAAAGCACTACCAAGAGAACATAGTCCAATAGTTCCCCAACCTTCAAAATAAGTCATACACTAAGTTGGATTTCATCTCTGTTTTCGCTCTATCGAATTTTTCTCAAAAGACTACAACAACTTTTCAACACTATGAAAAGATATATCTGTCAATTCAAAATGCTCAAGTGCATCATTGATGTCACTTCCTTTCAACATGTATCATCCTTTCTTTTTTCAACTACAACCACCAAGCACAATATACACTGAAGATATAGATTGGATTACAGCGTGACAAATCTCTCTTACACTGACCACCTATAACAGAACTATCACGTATTTGTTTAT